>VZQC01012993.1:171786-221568 GCA_009823505.1 Rhizomys pruinosus | reverse complement strand
GCTGCAAGCATTACACAACATGATCTATTTAGGACTTAGATGCAGATGCACTAACTCTTCAAACTAAACTTTTAAGATAAAAGAGGAACTGTTGGATCATAATATCTATGTTAGTGTGAGATAGAGTCATATGTTTAAAATTAACAGATCTTTCTCGGGAAGATGTAATATGCTTGTTCTCAACATGAGAACCGATCTTAAATGGGCAGCTGCAGTGCTCCCTGGGCATCGGGGACTGAGGTGTCTTGCCTGCTGTTCTGCCAATATCAGCACATGGCCTCAATTTTATGGTCCACAATGCTGTTTGAGCTCTAGCTGCCAAAGTTCATGTGCCAGACAGAGAGGACTCAGAACTCTCCCTGTGGATGGGACTTTCCCAGCAGTAACACAACGAACTTCTGCTCACTTTTCACCTGTCACAAGTGTGTGCATGTATGTACTTGTGCATGTGTAGGCCATAAGTCCACAATGGGTGGCTTCTCTACTCATTCTCCACTTTATTTTTGAGACAGAGTTTCTCACTGAGCCTGGAATTCATCTATTCAGCTAGGCTGGTTGACCAGCATGCTCTGGAGCATGTGTTCAACACCCATACACCCCAACGTTGGCATTATAGATGTCCACATCCATGCACGAATTTTACATGGTTCTAAGGATCTGAACTCTGGTCCTCAGGTTTGCACAGCAAGAATTTACTTACTGAGTTATCTCCTTGGTCATCCAACTGACATATTTTTTTGTGAAAGTCTATATTTATGAAAGAATGAACTCAACACTTAGGAACTGTTACTGCTTGTAAGTGTTAAGGTTTGAACAATTTCTCCTATCTCATCCAACTGACATATTTTTTTGTGAAACTATATTTATGAAAGAATGAACTCAACACTTAGGAACTGTTACTGCTTGTAAGTGTTAAGGTTTGAACAATTTCTCCTATCTATCTATCTATCTATCTATCTATCTATCTATCTATCTATGTATCATCTCTCCCTCTTTCTCTTTTCCTCTCTCCTCTCTGTTCCCAGCAAATCTCTGAATGACTGCTATTATTTAAAAATTCAGTTTCAAAGTGTTTTAAAATCATTACTAGTTTACCAAGAATTCCAAAACATTCATTTGTCCATCAAGAAAAATCAGTTTCCGCTAGGCGTGGTGGCACACACCTTTAATCCTAGCACTTGAGAGGCAGAGGCAGGTCGATCTTTGTGAGTTCAAGGCCAGCCTGGTCTACAGAGTGAGTTCCAGGACAGCTGGGGCTACAGGGAGACCCTGTCTCGAAAGGACCAAAAAAAAAAATCAGTTTCACATACTTTTGAACTAAGCATAGAGGCTGAAGGATATACATTTGATGTTGAGAAGTCGGACCTAATACAGATACTGAAACAGTATCTACAATATATATGTTCCTTGCCTTTAATAAAACAATCCTTATTTTTTACCCATACTCGTTGTCAAACAAACTAAAGATTCAAATTTCCAGGTCGGGTAGCCAGGCAAACAGTACCACTAAAATTGTGACAGGTGAAAAGTGAGCAGAAGTTCGTTGTGTTACTGCTGGGAAAGTCCCATCCACAGGGAGAGTTCTGAGTCCTCTCTGTCTGGCACATGAACTTTGGCAGCTAGAGCTCAAACAGCATTGTGGACCATAAAATTGAGGCCATGTGCTGATATTGGCAGAACAGCAGGCAAGACACCTCAGTCCCCGATGCCCAGGGAGCACTGCAGCTGCCCATTTCAGATGTTCTCATGTATGAGAACAAGCATATTTACATCTTCCCGAAGAAATGATCTGTTAAATTTTAAAACAATATTTGACTCTATCTCACACTAACATAGATATCTACCTGATCCAAACAGTTCCTCTTTTATCTTAAAGTTAGTTTGAGAGAGTTAGTGTCATCTGCAATCTAACAGTCCTCAAATAGATACATGTTGTGTAATGCTACTGCAGCTAACACAAGAATGGGACCCTAAAGTTACTCATCTAAAATAGTCTCCTGCAATAACCCCAGTAATAACTAACCTAAAGCCCACCAGGATGTGAACTTTATGTGAACTTTGCCTTTAAAAACCCCCATACAGGATTTCTCAGGGTCACTCTCCTACCTGTGTAAGAGAGTGAACCCCTATGCATTGGATATCAATCTGGCCTTTTTTTCTAAATAAAGTTTGTGAAAAGCAGCTACCTGTCTCTTTGGTACACCCAGACCCTAAAACACACACACACACACACACACACACACACACACACACACACACACACATATATATATATATATATATATATATATATATATATATATATGAAAACTTTCTGAGGACTATTATGATTTAAATGAGAATGTCCCCCATAGTCTCCAGGTATTTAAATAAGTGTCCCCAGTTGGTGGCCCTGTTTGTGGAGGTTTAGGAGGTACAGCCTTGCTGGAGGAAGCACGTCACTGGGGAGACCTTTGAGAGTTCACGAGCCTCATTCCAGTTCTAATTTGACTGTCTGCTTCCTGTGCCTAAGATGTGAACAGTCTTCTCCACCTACCTCTGCCGCCA
Organism: Rhizomys pruinosus; assembly: GCA_009823505.1. Lineage (NCBI taxonomy): Eukaryota > Metazoa > Chordata > Mammalia > Rodentia > Spalacidae > Rhizomys > Rhizomys pruinosus. The sequence continues at coordinate 219,021 of VZQC01012993.1, read as the reverse complement.
TGCCTCCCCAACATGATAGACTCTAATCCCGCAGGAACCATGAGCTCAGTAATCCTTTCTTTCTGTAAGTTGCTGTGGTCATAGTGTTTTATCATATCATAGAAGGTGGTGCCAGAACTGGGATGTCGCTGTGAATAACCTGACCATATTTTTTGGAGGAACTTTGGGAGTTTGGACTAGAAAGTGGCTGAATGCTGTATATAGAGCTTAACAGGCTGTTCTAGTAGTGGCCTGGCTCATGATAGTCTGGAAGGAAATTGAAATAAGGAGTTAAAGAGCAAATGACTTATTTTGGTAGGGAGTCTCAACTACTCACTAAGTCTAAATTAAAAGGTAATGGACTGATATTTTGGTGAAAGGAATTTCAAAACAGCATAACAGAGAATTGATGATGTGGTGAATAATGATGGATATTATGTAGATCTATAATAAAGCAAGTGGGGCCAAAATAAATACAAAATGTACAGTTTGGATCAAAAAAGAACACTAGGAAGCTTAAAAATTTAGGAGCCAAGGCATGCACCCAGAGAGACTCTTTGATAAGGAGATTAGAGCCATTAAGGAGAGGCCTCCAAATTTGTACCTGAAAATAGAAAAAGTATCCTCAGGGCAAGACCCCACCCAGATAAGTTTCCAATTGTAAGGGAACAGAGAGGTTTCCAGCTCCTAGAAAACTGAAACAGACAGAAGCAGCTGCTGGTAATGATGATGAAGGCCAAGCCCTATCTGGCAGCCAAACTTGGCAGCGTCCTTCTTGTAGTGCTAGATTTAGAGGCATGGAAGATGCAAGACTGATGGGGTCATTGGTTTCTCCTCTTCAGATTCAAAGAACCACGGAGGCCAGGCAGAATGTAGCAGGAAAGCGGCTTAAACGAGGCCATAAGAGGCCATTGTGTGAAGCCCTGAACCTGAAGCCTGGTTGGCAATGAAGAACCTAAGATGTTAGAAATACCTACCTTGAGATATCTGCCGAGGAGAGCTAGGTACAGGAAATAGTATCAGTCCCAAAGAGAGAGCAATATTGCAGGCTGCAAAGCTGGAGGAGTTGAGCCAACTGAGCTCTTTGGAACTAAAGTCTCTGATACCAGACACAGAGCTACAGGATTTGGTGTTTGCACTACTGCTTTTCAGGCTTCCTTTGGTCCACTATGTCCTCAATCTAACCCTCCATTCCTCCATTTTGGAATGGGAATGTATAATTCCTTTTCATTGTATGTTAGAGGTATGTAACATGGTTCTTTATATTTCAGAGGTTTACAGTTAAAGATTGCCTTGAGTCTCAGAATGGACATTGGACACTGGACTTTTGAATTGTGTTGAGACTGCTGAAAACTATTGGGGACTTTTAACGCTGGAGTAAATACATTTGCAATTTGCAATAAGACATGATCATGAGATTATGAGGGCCAAGGAGAAGACTGTGATGGTTTATATCAGAAAGTCCCATAGGCCCCAAGGATTTGAATACTTGTCCCCAGTTGGTGGCACTGTTTGTGGAGGCTTAGGGGTTTGGCCATGCTGGAGGAAGCCCATCACTGGAGGAAGCTCTGAAAGTTCATAACCCTCTTTCCCACCTCCAGGTTCACTCTCTACTCCTTGTGCCTGCTTGAAGATCAGATCCCTCAGTTCTCTGCTGCAACCACTTCTGCCTGCCGCCATGTTTCCCTGCCATGATGGATTTTTATCTCTCTGGCACCATAAGCCCAACAAACTCATCCTTCTATAAGTTGCCTTGGTCATGGTGTTTTATCGCAGGAATGGATAAGTAACTAATACAAAGGGTTAAAATATAAGCTTGTGGCATCAGCCATGGGTTATTCCTGATGCCACAAACTTACATCCTCTACAGGTTAGGAGATGTCATAAGCCACAGTAAGACCCTGTCATATTTAACAGGAAAAAATGTAATTCATGGAGTAACATATCATTCAAACATATGTGTCTATACCAAAGTAACCTACCCTATTAGTGCTGTTTAAATATCTATATATCTAACTGCTTGTGCTTCATTAGTAGGATTGAAAGGTTATTCCTGGACAAACTGTCAGCCCATGAAAGGAAACAGCCAGAATTGACCAGAGTCCAAGACAACAGCCCCAGAGAGAGTGGACTGTTTTGCTTCTAATCCACCTGTGCCCCCTTTCTAAGCCTAGGGAACAATCTGCGGAAGAGGGGGCGTGGTAGAATGTAAGGGCTACGATTGGGGTGAATGGTGAAACTACAGCAATGTAGTCTGGACACTTATTTGATCAACTTGATTGAACATACAACCCCTCACCCCCCGCTGGATGGTGGGGTTGTGGGGGTTTGGGCACAACAGCCTGCAAATTGGTTTCATATGAAGGATGCTTGTACTCATGGATCATCACTTACAGCTAAAAAATGAAAGAAAAAAAACTGAGAGAAAGATGCAGGACAGTTATGGCAAAATGCATGATCTGGGATGGGGTGGGGGTAGGGGGGAAGGGAAAGGGAAATATGCCTGAACTGAATTGGAAAATGATGTATGAAATGCACAAAGCATCAATAAATAAAAAACAAAGGGTTAAAATATATAATTTTAGAGTCTGTTTGGTCTTTAATGAAATCAAGAGGAACAGGAATTGTTTCACTACTCCCTTCTAGGACATGCTCCTTGTGACCAAAGACCCCCCTATATAGCTCTACCTCTTAAATATTGCCCCATCTTCCAATCATGCCACAGACTGGAAAACCATGCTATTAACACATGAACCTTTTAGACACAATTATCCAGACGATAGTACCTTTCCAATCATTCATAAATCAACAAATATTTCCTGAGCTCTTAGCACATTATATGTTAGCATGACTACATAAAGTATAAATGAAAACTAGAATGTAGCTTCTACACAGAGGGGCCAACAGGCTTAGTGGAGACCTAAACTAAGGTACAGTAAACTTAAGGCTCTGGCACAGAGGCTCATACTCAGAGGTCCAGAGGTCCAGATGAAGATGGCAAGCATCAGAGGGTATTCTAGTTTAATTCTGTTGCTGTGATAAAACACTCTAACCAAAAGTGACTTGAGAAGGAAAGGGTTTACTTCAGTTTATAGTTTCAGACAAAGGTCCATCACTGAGGGAAACCATGGCAGGAACTCAAGCAGAAATACTGCTTGCTGGCTTGATGATTGCCTTCCTCTGGGTTCAGTTCACTTTCTTATACAGCCCAGGACCACCTGCCTAGGGATGGTGTTTCCCATGGTACTCTGGACTCTCCCATATCAATCATCAGTCAAGACAAGTTCTCACAGCCATCACCACAGACCAGTTGGATCTGGGAAATGCCTCAGTTGAGACACCCTCGGATGACTCTAGAGTGTGTCAGGTTGACAGTTGAAGCTAAGACAGATGGGTCCTGAGGAGGACTGCTTGAAGATTTAGGGCAGCTGGGCTTGGAAGTCAGGATGGAGCTGAATGGGAGACAATGAACAATCATTCATGGGAAATTATAAGTGTATGAATATAGTTGTGGGGATGTGTGCTGAATAGCTTTAGTTGTCAATTTGACATGCCTGAGTAGAGAGAATACCAATAGAGGAATTTTCTCCATTGGACTGGCCTGTGGCCATGTCTGTGGGGCATTTTCTTGACTATTGAGTGATGTGGGAGGGCCCAGCCCACTGCAGGTGTTGCCATCCCTGGGCAGGTGGTCCTGTATTGTATAAGAATGTAGGCTGAGCTCAGGGCAGAGGAACAAGCCAGTAAGTAGCATTCCTCCATGGTCTGTGCTCCAGGTTCCTGCACTGAATTCTGGCTTTGGCTTTCCTTGATGATTAGCTGTGCTGTAAGCCACATAATCCCTTTCCTCTGCAAGATCATTTTGGTCAGTGTTTTTATCACAGCAATAGAAAGTAACTAGAATAGAATGAGATCACCAGGATTTAGGACAGACCCAAGAGGAATGAATAGATCTGTCAATGCAGTGATGCAGGTCAGGCTGTGGAGACACTAGTGTAGAGAACCCTGACCACACAGCAGAGCCATGAGGGCTTAAAGCAAGGAATCTAAAGTATCCAAAGGCACCTCTTGCAAATATCGTTAGAGAACTGAAGCATTTACATGTTCCACTTTTAAAAATAAAAACCTGACTCTTGTTGACTCTGGCTCATAATAAATCAAAAAGAAATTGACTGCCTTATAAGTTTTAAAAAACATTCCAGACTTTGTTTATACAGGGAAGGATTTTTTTTCCAAAGGTCAAATTTCTACTACTGTAATCACCTTTATGTATCTAAGTTCAGTATTATTCTAGTTCCATAAACAAGCTTAAAATAGGAGTTGATAATACCATCAGATTTGAAGGGGAAAGAGCTTCACATTGCTCTGTGTCTACAGCCAAATGCAACTTTTTTCAAGTACAGTGAGTAGTTTCAGATATAAACTTTGGATACAATTTGGCATTTTGTGGAATGGATTTAAGCAATTTTACCCGGGATGACTCCAGCTCCATTTTTTTCTATAAACTGAAGAATGGGGCTGGAGGTATATGATTTTACGTGAAAACTTGCTTACAAAGATGAAGTGAAAATAGCTTACCATAAAATGTTAAAATTCCATTGTTAAATTAACAGTACGTTTACAATCAAAGAAAGTGGAAATAAATTATATATCTATGTTATTCTCTAGAGACAGAATTACAGATGACTTTAATTTCCCTTTTTGTGCTTATCTGTATTTTTAAATGTTACCACAAGAAAAATGTATTCCTTGTGTAATTTTTCATTCAAGTTAATATCTAAAGACACAAGAATTTGAATATACATGGAAGGCCAAAATGATTATGTTTAGCACAGACTCATAAAGGGATTTTATTTATGACAGAGGGATCAGAAAATAATACTTTTCACTAAAAGGATACAATCGTAAAATTGTTACTCAACTCTTCTCATAAATAAATGGCCATCATGGTGTAGGATGAAGCTTTTCTGAATCTTTTAGTTATGTCTGACATATATTTTAAATCTGTGAGGGTGGTAAAATATATAGATTTCTTATCTTTGTGTGTGTGGTGTGTGTATTTTTTGTGTTTATTTGCATGTGTGTGTTCATGTATGTGAATGCAGGTGTGTTTGTGGAGATCAGCTGACAACCTTGGTTGTCTGTTATTAGCTTCCACTTTCTGATACAGCGTCTTTTGTTGGGCTGATACACACACCAGGCTAGGTAGCCTACACAAGACTCCCATTTCCATCTCTGAACTCATTGTAGGAGCACTGGATTACAGATGTGAAAAACTGTGTAGGTCCTATGAGTATCCTGGAGATCTGAACTTAGATGTTCACAGTTGAATTGTGGGTGTTTTACCCACTGAGTCATCTCCTTAGTCTCAAAAGATTTTTTCAATTGAAGAAAGACATACTACCAATTATTTGCTATCTAAAACTTGTGGTTCTTATTCTCCCACAAATAAAGATGTGGGTAATCTAAGCAGTCTTCCTAGCTTGAAAAAAAAACTGTTGTTACTGGAAACTTTCTTGACAGTCATGGGATTTGATGAACTCACTCCTGCCTCCTTTTCATCTTGATGCCAAAAGAAGGTTCTTCAGCTGTATGCACAGAAAACAAACCTTATCTAGGAGGCAGCATTAGTTAGGTAAGGGAGTCAGGAGTATTTCTTTTAGAACTTGGAAGTTGCTTAGACCCTGGGATATAAACTCACTATTCCACTTGCTAAGGAAAGACCAGGTGGATTAATAAACTGTTTCATTGGGATCAGAACTGTACATACCTGAGCGAATTCTCTTCCCTTTTGTTTCAGGAAAGTTCTCATGCTTTGGTGTCTACCCCTGTGTTGTACTTTGTCCTTAAAGCCACTGTATGCCAAGTCACTGTATGCTCACAAGATGAGAAAGTCGTGGGAAACCAGTCTCTCTCCACAGTGTCTACACATCTTTTCTCCTTGTAATGTCTCTCGATTGTTAGTATAGCTGCCATTGCTATTCTGATTCTTCCTTCTCTTCAAAGCCAAACATTTCGTTTCCCTGGGAGACCGTTCAAATGACTTTGCCCACACTAACTGCTTCCTCAAGGAGTCTCACTGCAATGAACACATGTGCTCTCTTCTCGATTTTATCATCTGCTTCTGCACACTCAATTTTCCACTTTGTCTAGAACAGAAAGACCTCGATAATAAAAGGAAAATCTTTAGCTTTTCTAAATTATTCCATTTGTGCCTGGCATATACTGTCCAGGTCACAGGAGATGGTAAAAGACACTTTGATGGATAAAAAGTTGCTAATTACTTAACCAAATACAGTGCCTGCAGAATAAACATGGCCTCTTACATTTGAGATACTTTCTCCTCTGTTGCCTACAATACTCTGATGACACAGAATGTATTAATTAATTGCATTCGTTTCTACCAAAAGGCAAAGTATCATAGAAGAAATTTTAAAAAGATATGAAGTGGGGGCTGGAGAGATGGCCTAGCGGTTAAGAGCTCCAACTGCTCTTACAGAGGGCCCGGGTTTGATCCCCAGCACCCACATGGCGGCCGAGAACCGTCTGAAACTCCAATTCCAGGAGAACTCCAGTTCCAGGGGAATCCGACACCCTCTTCTGACCTCCGCGGCATTGCATGACACGGGTGCACAAACTTGCATGCAGACAGTACATTGATATACATACAGAAATAAATAAATGCCGGGCGTGGTGGCGCACGCCTTTAATCCTAGCACTTGGGAGGCAGAGGCACGCGGATCTCTGTGAATTCAAGGCCAGCCTGGTCTACAGAGCGAGTTCCAGGACAGCTGGGGCTACAGGGAGACCCTGTCTCAAAAAGACCAAAAAAAAAAAAAGATATGAAGTGAAATGGTCCTATGTCCCTTTAATACCCATGACAAACTGCTTTCTCCTCCTCAAACCAGTAGCACGGTTCCAACTTTGTATTCCACAGCTCTAAAATCAACATCTATGAAAACTAAATGACCAAAGCAAAAGAACATATCACTAGTTTGACTTTGGGTTAATATTAGGGATGACTCATGGGGCAATTCCTGAGAACTTACAACACCATGTGATATGGTGCTCGGTATAAATGGATTTAAGATCCTTTATGGACTTTCTCTAAGGCTGACAAAAAGTATGTTTTGTTAAACAATTGTCTGAAATGATGTTTGTAACTTAATCAGTTATTATGAAAGCTAAGTTGTTGCTCCATTTGGCTGCACGTGGTCCACTGGAAAAAGTGTAGTCATCTGAAACTTAAGCAGGCCAGCTTTCTCCCATGATGCTATGGTGGAAGGAGTAACTGGAGGTGGTCCATAGTATGTATTATACAGATGATGTAATGAGTTCAAAGATCCCTTGTTGTCTCCACCTTCGGGGCATTTTAAGGAACAAAGGAGAGGATCACTGGTTAGGAACTTCTATTAGCTTGTTCAGCTTAAGGTAAGAATCCAAGCATCTAAGCAATCCTAGCTCAGAGCATTATATATCCTGTACAGTGTTGACTAAAGAGCGCATTTCACACTGATAAAATAGGACACTAATCTTATTTCTTCACTAACTGATTCAATAAATCAGTATGTCATGAGTCATGGCTGTAGGAACAAACAGCAAACATTCTGCTTTGCAGAGTCTCCAGGGAAGCCTGAAAAGACTTTTAGAAGAAAGAACACACAGTCCGATAGCAAAGAGTTCAGAAAAGGCTAGAACGACACTCTTGTCCAGGCCTCTCCCATCAGTTTGATCCTTCTAGAAACCACAGAGTTACTACTCCCTCATCTGTAGATAAAGGTGACATTTGGAAAGTCTGAATCATTTGCATAAAATCACCTCTAGTGAGCGATGGAATGTTTGAGCAAAGTGTAGTGTTCACCTGCCTGGAGCTCACAAAGTTGCTGCCATATCATACTGCTTCTCTTCAGCAGCGCACACCCACACACACCCACACACACCATGACACATGTCGCACCACGCACAAACAGATCTAGGGATAGGAGAGATGATTCGGCAGTTAATACACGGCTCTTGCACAGGACCCTACGTTGTGTTCCCAGCACATTTGGAGGTTCACGACCTCCTGTAACTCTAGGTCCAGAGAGACCCAATGCCACTGGTCTCCAGAGACGCCTGCATTCATGTGCACAAACCCACACAAAAGCATATATGTACACACAGTTAAAATAACAAAAATAAATCTTAAAAACTCAAACTCAAACCAGATCTGCTTGAATGTGTTCACACTCATAAAGGCAAGAGAGGAAGCCCAAATATGTAATAGACCAGAACCATTTATAAAGCCTCTAGTCGCCAAAAACATTTTTGTGGCAAGTCTCTTTACTCAGTGATTTGGTCAATGTGAGCAATGTATTAGATATAACACCTATGACTTATTTTAAGTTTCTGGTAAATTTGTGTAAATAACCCAGGCTGACGTGGTGGCTTTCACCTATGAGTCCAGAACTGAAAGATTTGAAGTTAAGGGCAGCATGGGGTCTGTCACAATATACTGTTTATTAAAAGTTTGTGTAAATATCTCATTTGAAAATAACAAAGCTTCTGACTCTAGGATTTTCTTTCCTGTTTCTCTTTATTCCAAAGCTTCTTTGACCTTCGCACTGTAACAGAGTTTCCTGAAGTCTATTTTATTGCTCTTAAGCATATAGAGAGAGGAAAATATAAATACAAAATAAAATATGAAAATAAAGAAATACTGGATAACCAGGATGTGAATTAACCTACTTTGGGACTTCTCTACTGCTTCAATATGCCAGTATTCATGGATTAGATTAGACTCCAAGTATATTGACCACAAGGCAAATCTAATCTATCTATCTATCTATCTATCTATCTATCTATCTATCTATCTATCTTCTATCATTTATCTATCACCTGTCTATTATATATCTATTTAATAATTGCCTTAGAGACCATCTTATGTCTACTGGGATAGGTTTCAGAAAATGCTGCCAAAATAGAATACTGTGGACCTTAGGATCTCCAATGAAATATCTTTGAAATCAGTATTTAAAGTTATTTGAATTCACTGTTCAAATCATTCAAAACTTAAATACAGAGACTTTAAAATTTCTAAGAAAATAACTTTGAAATAACTACTTTGTCAAGTTGGGGATGGGGGCTCAACCTGTAACTATAAACCTCATAACCAATTAAGAACTGTAGAGGGAGTTTCTAAAAAATGTGCTAAATAGACTTCTATTAACATAAGTCACAAACATGTATACAGTCTCCCAACAAAAAAAATCTAGAACTTTCTATGATGGCCTCTTCCATACATCTCAGGATGTTCTGACCAAGCAACCTAAAGCTTTTTGGTTTTCTGTTTGTTTGCCCCCTTCACTTCCCTGGAGGTCCATTTCTTTTTATGGGGGGTGGACATTTTTGAGACAGGGTCTCCCTTTAGTCCCAGCTGGCCTGGAGCTTTCTCTATAGACCAGGCTGGTCTTGAACTCACAGAGATCCACCTGCCTCTGCCTCTCTCTTTAATTTTTCTTATCATGTTAATTTTCTGAAATCATTCTATTAACTTGCCCATATTTGAATCTGAGGTTCATAAAAGTTAGATCTTATTTATGTTTCTAGAAGCTGCTACAATGACAAGTGCATATTCAGTAGAAAGGTATTTTGTAAATATATTCCACACCTATTCCCTGTATGTAAACCATGTGCCCAAAGCCATTCTTGTTCTAGCTGGAACACTGAATAGGTATCAGTTACCTTCTTGAATTGTTGGAATTTCTTATTGAAAGTTAAAACAGAGTTTGCATGCCTTTTGAAGATGGGCTGCTTAAAATTTCCTAGTTATGATGTGTGTTCATGTATATATGGATGCACATGAGCATGTGTGTGTGTGTGTGTGTGTGTGTGTGTGTGTGTGTGTGTGTGTAGAACCTTGGATGTTGTTACTAGGTGCTGTTGAATTAGTTTTGAGACAGAGTCTCTCATGGACCTGGAGCTCACTGATTTAGACTAGGCTGACCAACATATGATCCCACAGAAATTTATGTTCCCAGCTCCCCAGTTCCAGGATTCCTGACGCGTGCTTCCTGACATGCCTGGCTTTTTCACATGGGTTCTAGGGACTCAAACTCACATCTTTGTGGTTGTCATTTCACTGGCTGACCTAGCTTTCTAACCTACAATTGTAGCTATTATTTAAAAAATTTTAATTATCGATAATTTCATAAACAAATTTCATATGACTCATTCTTGTTATACTTTGGAATTATATCTTTAATATAGAAAGATGAAAAGGTTTCTGTATGATACCCTACTTAATCCTGGCAGTAACTCAGTAGAGTGAATGTTACCTTTATTTAGCAAGTGTGAATTTGATGTTAGGGAAACAGTTTACCCAAGAACATAACGAAGTTTCAAATAGAAGTCTAGTTGATCTGAAATCCAAGCCCACATGTCTCTCTGCCACACTTACTGTCTACTGATAACATTAGCATAACCCAACAGCTATTAATAGAGGAAATAAGCCAGAAATACCACAAAATTGATTAAAGTAAGTGGAAGACTTGTGTTGCATTTTGTAATAGTCTCTGATTCGCTGTGTTTAGGCTCCCATCCTGAGCTCTGGAAAGTGCATCTTAGGACCTTTTGTCAGAGCTGTTAGCAGGTGCCTGTTCTGCCTCAGAGAGAGAGAGAATTTCTGTATTCCTGACATCTGCTGTCACTTACTGAATAAGATTAAGTAACATGTTTCTTTACACGGACACTGCAAGGGGAAGATAAAGGCAACAAAAGAGTCACAGGAGACAGAAAAAAGAGGGAGATAAGACCAAAAAGACAAGTTCAAATCAGAAATCACTCAGGGTCCCACTGTTGAAGATACAGAATTTATCTTGTTTTCCCAGCAGTCCCAGTTCAACCACTCACCTGACATGCGACCTTATCAGGTGTCTTGGATAATCTGTGTCCTAGGTTGATTACTCTATGGAATATCCATTCACTATGAAACCCTGACTTCCATGGGGCTGGAGAGATGGCCTAGTGGTTAAGAGCGCCGACTGCTCTGGCAGAGGACCTGGGTTCGATTCCCAGAACCCACATGGTGGCTGAGAACCATGTTTAACTCCAATTCCAGGGAATCAGAAGACATCCTCTTCTGACCTCCACAGCATTGCTCGACATGGGTGCGCAAACCTACATTCAGACAGTACACTCATACACATAAAAAATTAAAAAATTTAAAAAAGAAACCCTGACTTCCTTAATGTTTAATAATGTGCTTTAATTTCAGACTTTTCCTTTACATTTAGCTAAATGTAATTATACCACAATGCAAATGTCTATTTTTAGCATTAAAAAGGTACACTGAAAGAACCCTTTGTGAACTGACTAAAAATTCTAAGAACTGAAGTGACAGAATAAAAAGATGTGAGAGAGACTGGCATGGTGGCATATACCTTTAATCCCAGCACTTGGGAGGCAGAGGAAGGTGGATTACTGTGAGATGGAGACAAGCCTGGTCTACATCGTGAGTTCCAAGCCAGCTGGTCTACAGGAAGACACTATCTCAGAACAACCAAATAAAGCGAGGAAAGAATAGAGAAGAAAGAACAGAGGAGGTAGACTGAGCAAAAGGGACGGAAGGACTGAGAGGACTAAGGGTGAGGTAGAAGTTAGAGGAGGAGGAAGAGGAAGCCAGGAGGAACGGGGAGGGTGTAGTGAACGAGTGTCCCCCAGAGGCTCACGTATTTGAAGACGTTGTCCCCTGTTTGAGGAGGTTACAGAACTGTGAGATGCTGAAGCCTTGCTGTAGGAAGCATGTCCCATTGGCTAAAGCATCACACATTCTACCTAGCATCAATATGATGACCACTACGATCCTTTTCCAGGGACTGCTGTGAGTCGCCCATACGTTCCTCCACTTCCAGTTTTCCCTCAGCTTCCTGCCAGCTTCCTGTTCCTGACACCATGCCACGGCTTCCCCGGCTTCCCCACCATTATGGATTCTTCTTCCTGTAAGTGTAGTCAAGTCTTTTTTTTTTTTTTTTTTTTTTTTTTTTTTTGAGAACAGGGTCTCCTTGTAGCTCTGGCTGTCCCCTGGAACTTTCTCATGTAGCAGGCTGGCCTTGAACTCACAAAGATCTGCCTGCCTCTGCCTCCCAAGTGCTAAGATTAAAGGCATGCGCCACCACACCCGGCAAGCCTTTCTTAAGTAGCTTTTAGTCATGGTATCATATTTCTTTTTATTTTATGTGAACGTTTTGCCTGTATATATGTAAGTGCACCCATGTTGTGCAGTGCCTGTCGGGGCTGGAAGAGGGCATCAGATACTTTGGAACTGGAGTTTCAGGATTTTGTTAGCTGCCATGTGGGTGCTGGGAGCCAAACCAGGGTCTTCTGCAAGTACAGACAGTGCTCTTAACCACTGAGCCATTTTTCAATCCTAGGTCATAATAGTATATGACAACAACAGAAAAAGTCACTAATATAGAGGAGGAATTAAAAAAAAAAAGACCAGCAGGAACAACAAACAGCAACAGGAGCATAGAGAAGACTTCTGTTACATATAGACGCAAGCTCCTTAACTGACATACAGAGCACATTTTCTAGGGTCTGGGTAACCAGGGAGTTCTCCTTAGTCATTAGACGCAACTTTCTCTTGTCAATACAATCCACTGATTCCCACAAAAATCCACAAAACCAAATTTCAAAGCTCCTCTTGCCTGTGAACCAGTATGGTTACTTTTTAAAGTAAACTTTGAGGGGCTGGAGAGATGGTTCATGTTCAAGAGTGCATGCTGCTTTTGCAGAGGATCCAAGTTTGATTCCCCAGCACCCATGGCTGGCTCAACATGCATTTGCATGCCTCACGAGTCCCTGTATCTACAGCTCTGTGTGTGTGTGTGTGTGGGGGGGGTGGTGGTCTGGTGCCTCTGACCTCTGAAGACATCTGCATTCACTAGTGCCTAAACTCCTCCTACCCACCCCCCCGACATACACATAATTTTTAAAATTAAAAAAAAAATAAACTAAATTAGGCTAGTAATCCAGCTCCATAGGAGGATGACTTGACTAAGACTCAAGAAGGCCAGGTTCAATTCCCAGCAGTACATAAACTGGGAGTGGTGGGTGTGCCTATAATCCTACCACTCAGAAGTAGAAGCAGAAGGATCAGAAGTTAAAGGTCATCCTCTGGCCAGCCTGGGCTAAATGAAACCCTACCTTGAAAACAAGGAAGGAAGAGCTTGGGAGGTGACTCGGTGTGTAAGATAACCTACTGGGCAAGGATCTGTTCAATGTTTTGTTTGGGCATCTTTCTTTCATGATATGTCTGTCATAGTCAATATGAGTCCTTGCTCTTCAAGAATTGGTCCAAGCTCTATTTGCAGTCCCAGTGCCTGGTAGGACATCACAGTCTTTTTCTTCCCTTCATATCGTGGTCACCTCAATTGGTTCTATACATCCATTTTTACACCTGCCAGAGTTTTCTCTTCTATACTTGAGTATCTTTCTTTTACCATTAAAAGTCCATCAACCATCGACCGCTGAGCACTAAATCACAAATGTGCCATTCTAAGTTCTTATTTGCTAGTAAAGCTAAAACAGAAAAGAAAAGAAAATTTCACATGTGCAACTTCCTTGTTTGTTGTTTAGTCCTGAGGATGGGAATTCAGAGTCCTTTTCCTCAACGCCATCGTGGCTTTGGCTCTTCAAGCTAATGCTTGCGTTAATAATTGGTTGGTGCTTGGCAACCATCAGACATTCTGGATTAAACATAAAACTTCTTTCTGAAGGAGCTCAGAATCACAAAATAAGCTCAAGATAAAACTCTTGATGACTCATAAATAGAACATAAAAATTTGAGCACTCTCTAAAGACATTTTAACACATTCTATTTACTGATAGATGAACTATAGTAAATCAACTGAATAAACTTCTAGTCTGGCCTAAATTAATTTGGTTTTATTTTATCTGATGGTGTTTCAGCTTATTTTTCTTCATGGCATGGTAATAAAAATAATTTTCAAGTGCTTTTTGACACTTACTTATATTTGACTCCAAAGACAGCACAACATTTAAATTATGTTATGCAGCTCCCATGCAAACATAGTTATCTGGTCAGACTAACAATGTCAAAATTTTAGCTGCTTAACAATGTGAAAATTTATTATGTGCTAGATTTATATTGCAATGTAGGCTATGCCTAAAGTGAGTCCTTTTAATATAGTCATTGAGGGATCCAGTTTTCTTTTAACTCAGGCTACCCCATTCCCTCACAAGTCAGAACATCACAGCAAATCCCTGCGTCCTACTAGCAATGGAGGAAGGAAGCTGAGTGGACACTCAAAGCTTTCTATAGGCCAGGCCTTGGAGTCATAAACATTATTACTTTGTTGTCCACATTCTATGGGTCACAACTCAGTCACATGGCCATAATGAAGTATAAAGGAGTCTAGGAACTGTATGGCTGCCATATAATCCAAAAGGTCAAGTGAATTCATTTGTGAGACCCCAAGAGTTAGGAAAAGACAACTTGCTCAGTAGAACAAAATCAGAGACAGAAGTGACTGTGTAAAAGGTGAGAGCAAGGGCCTACAGCTTGAACTTCTGACTTTCTAGCTTGGAAGATGTGATAGCCGCATCTAAAGGGACCGTAGACACCTCGCCATCTCCTCTAAATTCTGGAAGATGTGGGTGTGACACTGAGCTCTAAAGGAGACAAAAGGAGACACGCCTCTTCAGCCACTCTTGTGTTTTTACAGCAGTACTTATTTTGTTGTATGCATAATGGGGTTTGCATTCCATTGCTTTCTACAATTAAAAATATTAGAACTTATTCATATATCCTTAGGATGTGTCCATATTTCAAAGATCCCAGAGAGAAGATTCTCTCTCTCTCTCTCTCTCTGTCTCTCTCTCTCTCTGTCTCTCTCTCTCTCTCTCACTTTGTGTGTGTATATGTATGTATGTATGTATACATTCTACATATGCTGGTAGAAGTAATGGATGATTATTGAGGAGGCACGCAGGGAGCTACAATGTCCTAGTGAGAGCAATACTTCACAGGAATGAATTTCCTGGGAGAATTTAGAGAAGGCGGAACTGGCATTTATTTTTCCTGCAACTATACCACTGAGCTTTATGACACTAGTTATTGCCTATGGGTGCTTATTTTATCAGAAATGCCTCTAAATCCTGTCAGGAGCTGCATGTGCTGTCTCTTCCACATCAGTTCTGAGGGTTATCTGATGGGAACTTGAATGTGAATGGAATTCAGTACATATTTTCAGAGTAAAAATCAGTGAAAATTCTTGACAACATAACAAGTGACACAAAGTGAGCAATTTTCAGGAGCGTGTGCCTTTCTTTGATGTGCTGGACTACACAGTGATAGCAGGAATGGGAGGAAAACATTTGAAGAAAACAGATTATTAAAGTGAAGTTGAAATTGCACCCCAAATTACCCCATTAGTCAGCAGCACTGCCCCAGCATGGAGAGAGGTTCAGATATGTTTGGGAATTTTAGTGGAGTTGTTGATATCTACCTAGTGTTTAGAAATGTGGGGATGTGAGAGGCTTTGATGTCGTATGTGAATATCTGTGTGGTTGAGTGTAAAATGTCAGCTGTGAGTAGAGAAGATAAAGAACATATCCTGTGGCCAAAATATCTTCATCATTGAATTTTGATTCTCTGTTTACTACCTGTGCAGTGATAGGCGGGTCATTCAACCTCGCAGTGCCCTGCTTTCTTCTGAACAATACAGAGAATGTAAGTATCTAGGTTGCAACAGGCACATCCTGTCAGCAGGTTCCTTTGGCAGAAGACAGTCCAAGGTTCCCCTAAGAAGACATGAGTGAAGGCACATTCTCTCCCTCCCCATGTCTCTATTTCTTATCCTTCTGTCCCTCTTTTTCTCTCCTATACCTGACACTCTTAGCTCATTGTAGGTGAAGTGTCAGTAACTGAACATGCTTCTAGTCTCTGGCTATCCACGAAGTCATTCAGGGTGGATACCATAAAGCTACCTTAAATGGCTTTATGGAATCCAAAGGAGTTCAGCGAAATCCCAAGCGGCAGCAAGTGGCATGAACTCTTACAGTCTGGATGGCGGTTTGGGGCACACCTAGAACCCTTGTTTAAAGTGTGTCTTTCAGACCCTAACTTGGTGCAGTAACACCTTGGTTGAATTTTCTTGTTTACTTGTTTTTCCTTTTGACCAGGTGACAAATTCATACAGTAGGGAAGAAACATTTACTCTTAGGGACTAGATCACCATTCTTGTGGCTGCTTTGTGTTGCCTCATCCCTCACCCTTCACATGATGAAAGACAGAAAGATGTATAGCAGTACCTGCTTAGCCCCTTAAGTTCCACCTTCTTTTTTGCAATATGTACTGCATAACCAGATGTGTCAGGAAACCACAGTATATAAGGCACATGGGGTGAGGGGTTTATATTTCCCCTAGTCCAGATCAGGATTCTCATGTCATGTACCTCAGCTGTGTACCAGGGCCTTGATTTAGAGTCTTTTCCTGAATTCTGCAGTCCAACACAGTCCTGAGGCCCTTTCAATGTGCTAGGATCTTCTCAGCACTAGAGAGACACTCTCTGTGGTGTCGAGAAGGAAAATTTCTGCCTAGAGATCCTCCTCCCTAGTGCAAACTCCACTCTCATTTCTTCTGATGATGAAATCAGTTGGAAAATTAGAACTCTATGGCTTGTTTTCATGAGGGCTGAGGAATGGCAACTGTAGAATAAGAATCTGGTATCTTTTTTAATTTTTTTAATTTATTTTTTATGTGTATGAATGTACTGTCTGTATGTAGGTTTGTGCACCTGTGTCATGCAATGCCGCGGAGGTCAGAAGAGGGTGTCGGATTCCCCTGGAACTGGAGTTACAGACAGTTCTCAGCTGCCATGTGGGTGCTGGGCATCGAACCTGGGTCCTCTGCAAGAGCAGTCAGTGCTCTTAACTGCAAGGCCATCTCTCCAGCCCTAGAATCTGGTTTCTTACCTAAAGTCGTTCAGAAAATTATTCTAAACAGGTGGCAGATGCTTATTTCATTAGTTTGTTACATTTTTCAGATCTGAGACAGAAATCAGTATTTCCTTATTGAGTACGGTTCCTATTTGTTCTTCAAAGAGGAAAAGAAAATTGGGCCAAGTACTTACAAGATGCCAAGAGAACGATGTCTAGTATTAACTTATTCCTACTATTTTCTTTAATTTGTGGCTCATTAAATCTAGATATATCAACTTTCAGAGAACTTTAATAGAGCAGTTTAATTTTTCTGTTTGTTCATTTCTTTGCTGTGCTAGAAAGTAGAATGTAACTAACCACTTCTACCACTTTCTGGAAATATGTTAAGTTTAAGTTATTTCTGTCCTTACAGTTCAGGTTGGCTATAGGCTTTACGAGCCATCAAGGCCATCTCTTAGGGGCTAGAGAGATGGCTCTGTTGGTACCATGCTTTCTGTGCAAGCGTGAGATCTGGGTTTGATTCCCCGGAACCTACATAAATGCCTGCTAGGCACAGTGACTTGTTCTTGTATCCCAAAGCCGAGGGCGCCGAGACAGGTGAATCTCCTTGCTGCCCCATGTGGTGAGCTGCAGGCTTATCTCAAAAACTAAGGCATATTGCTCCTGAGGAACAATACCTGAGATTATCCTCTGGCTTCCATATGTGTGTGCACCCACATACATACAGATACATGAAAATGCACACACATGCACAGCACATAGACAGACAGAGAGAGAGAGAGAGAGAGAGAGAGAGAGAGAGAGAGAGAGAGAGAGATATTACCTGGGACACCACAGTAAAGTTTGAAGAAGGGAATAGAGAAGTGAGAAGTTCTCTCTACTGACAAGAGTTCGGCCTAGAAACCTAAGACCTGAGAGTCTGGTGGAGATGTGAGATGCAGGGAGTTGGCAGAAGGGAGCACAGGCTCCAGTGTTGTGGGACATACTGGGAAAGACCCCCAAACCACAGGAACCACAGGTACTGGCGGATATCAACCAGGCAGAAGCAGACTGGCAACAGTACTGAGTAGAGCATATCTTGCTTTTTCTAGGCACCAGGTACCATATCTAACTGCTGTGATCCTGACAGTGGGGGGGGGGACAGGGGAGCACTCAGAATGAATCAGCCATAGAGAGTTTACAGCTTGCCCAAAGCAGAGGGCCTTGGAATCACGAACTGTGACACCTCATAGAATATTTGTACTTATGTATTTGCACAACTATCTTGTGTTCTTAGTCATACTTCCCACATTGCTTATTTTTACAATTGTCTTTAACATTATATTTAAATGTATTGATTTATTGTGTGTGTATAAATGGTTTGCCTGCATGTATCTCAGTGTATGTACCATGTGTGCTTTCAGAGGCAAGAAGAGGACGTAAGATTCCCTGGAACTAGAGTTACAGATGGTTGTTAGCTGTCATGTGGATGCTGAGAGACTAACTAGACCTCTGTTCTGTTAACTCTGAGCCTTCTCTCCAGCCCTTCACTGCCCCTTTCCCCAGCTAGCCACAAACACACTATGTAGACCAGACCGACCTCAGTCTCATAGAGATCTGCCTGCCTCTGCTTCCCAAGTGCTGAGATTAAAGGTGAATGTCACCATGCTCAGCTACAATATCCCTTTAAAGCAGTTTTATTGAGATACAATTGACCTTTCAGAAAATTTACCCACTTAACATATAAGATCACTTTTATTTTATTTTTATTATTTTTATTTTATGTATATAAGTGTATTGGCTGCATGTAAGTGCATCGGTGTTGTGCAATGCCTGCAGAGGTCAGAAGAGGGTGTCATAGCCCCTGGAACTGGAGTTTCAGAATTTTTTTTTTTGCCACCATGTGGATGCTGGTAACCAAACTGGGTTCTCTGCAAGACCGACCAGATTTCACAACTGCTGACCCATGTCTCCAGCCCCAGAACTTACTGATTTTAAAGCAAAACAATCCATACTCTTTAATCATCATCTTCCCAATTCTAGTTCTTGGCTAAGAATTTCTTCAATGTTTCCACCATGCCAAACCCTACATGGTCAGGTAATTGTGCGGCTGCCTATGCTAATATATCCTAATGGAGAAATGAAGTTTTCATTTCCTCAGAAGAAAACCTACATCCCAC
This sequence comes from Rhizomys pruinosus, assembly GCA_009823505.1. Classification (NCBI taxonomy): domain Eukaryota; kingdom Metazoa; phylum Chordata; class Mammalia; order Rodentia; family Spalacidae; genus Rhizomys; species Rhizomys pruinosus. The sequence continues at coordinate 199,939 of VZQC01012993.1, read as the reverse complement.
AGTTGTCTGTCCAATCATCTCATCCTCCGGGAACCAGTCTACTCTCTCTGCACACCTGTGTTTCCTAAACATTTCTTACACCACGGTGTCCTTTGTGTCCTGATCTTTCACTTAGCAGAGTGTTTNTGCTGGTAACCAAACTGGGTTCTCTGCAAGACCGACCAGATTTCACAACTGCTGACCCATGTCTCCAGCCCCAGAACTTACTGATTTTAAAGCAAAACAATCCATACTCTTTAATCATCATCTTCCCAATTCTAGTTCTTGGCTAAGAATTTCTTCAATGTTTCCACCATGCCAAACCCTACATGGTCAGGTAATTGTGCGGCTGCCTATGCTAATATATCCTAATGGAGAAATGAAGTTTTCATTTCCTCAGAAGAAAACCTACATCCCACAGTTGTCTGTCCAATCATCTCATCCTCCGGGAACCAGTCTACTCTCTCTGCACACCTGTGTTTCCTAAACATTTCTTACACCACGGTGTCCTTTGTGTCCTGATCTTTCACTTAGCAGAGTGTTTTCAAGGTTCAGTATTGATCAGCAATCATTTCATCCTTTAGTTTTTCCACTGACTTAATTTTTTTGACAAGTGTGCTGAATAGCTTCCATTGTGAATTTAACACACCTGGGAGAGGCAGCCTTAGCCACAAGCTTCCTGTATCGGAATGGCCCGTGGTAATGTCTGGGAGACACTTTCTTGATTGTTGAGACTTGTGGGAGGGCCCAGCCCACTGTGGGTACTGCTACCCTCTGGGCAGGTGGTCCTGGGCTGTATTAGTCACTTTTCTGTTGCTGTGATAAAACCACCATGAGCAAGGGAACTTATAAAAGGAAAAGTTTATTTGAGCTTACAGTTGACAGTTCCAGGGAATCAGAGTCCATTGTGATGGGAAGCATGGTGGCCAGGGCTGGAGCAGCAAGCCATGAGCACAGGAAGCAGAGACAGAGACTGGAGACCACGAGGCTTGTTAAACTCACTAAGCCTGCCTCCAATAACGTACTTCCTCCAGCACAGCCACACCCTCTAAGACCTCCAAGAACAGTGCCACCAACTGGAGACAAAATGTCTGAATACTTAAAGCCTATGGGGGACATTCTCATTCAAACCACCACATGGGCTTTATAAGAAAACAGGCTGAGCACGGGCCAGGGAGCAAGACAGAAAGCAGGATTCCCCCAAGGTTTCTGCTTCAGTTCCTGCCTCCAGTTCCTGTCTTGGCTTCCAAGGATGATAAACTCTGAGCTGTAAGCCAAATCAACCCTTTCGTTCCCAAGTTGGTTTCAGCAATAGAAAGCTAACAATACAAGTTTGAAATTCATAGCAAACTTCAGGGGATATAAAGATTTTTATATGCTCTTCATTTTTATTTCTGTATTTGTGTAGCAAAACTTTTAGTCAGAAAACTTATGTGATCAGCTCACTATATAGCCATGTGGGCGTTGAACTCATATCTTTCCAGACTGTAGAAGTTTCTGTCCCTAGTTCCTATCAATGAGAACTTGGACATCAAATGGAATGCTTTTATACTCCTGTAGTATATGCTTCACTTTCAAAAGTAGAGGAAGATAAACTGTCGAACTGCTTTTCCCCAGGTTAGTCTTATATGCTAGATAACAGATAGAGAATATTGCATTAGGATGATGGGATATGTTTTATGTAACCTACAAAACAAATTAATAAAGCATAGGGCCTGGAGAGATGGCCTAGCGGTTAAGAGCACCGACTGCTTTTGCAGAGGACCTGGGTTCGATCCCCAGCACCCACATGGCAGCTGAGAACCATCTTTAATTCCAGTTCCATGGGAATCCGACACCCTCTTCTGACCTCTTCGGCATTTCACAACATGGGTGCACAAACCTACATGCAGACAGTACACTCATACACATAAAAAAATAAATAAAATAAAAAAAACCCAAAACGCACAATGGTGGGTTAACAAGTTGAGAACGGGGAAATAAATCACTCTGTTTTTGGACAAGGGGATTTGACATTGAGTGGATTTCATAAACATAGAACCAGGGAGCAATCTAAGGTTGTCACGCAGGAAGAGCTATTTAATCCTTCAGTGTTGTAAGAGAGCTAAGTTAAGACAATGGATTGTGATTTAATGCCAGTGAGACTTTCTTACTATGCAGAAGAAAAGTTTCTTTGAGAAGACAGAGTAGGTTAAGATCAATCCACAATAATATCTGGCCTTTCTTTTACCTTACAATGAATGATGTTGTGCTAGAGTTCTAGTTTAAGTCAAGCAGAGAATGCCTTCTCAGTTCCATCTTGGTCAAGATGGTAGTATATTTCTATTCCAGACTTACATGATCCACTCTCTGTGTATGAGCAGAAGCATTGTATAGGTTCTCAGGCCGTATGCTGTGGAAGGACCACCACAGGAGTCAGTGACCTGTGCGACCGAGGAATTAATTTGCGTGGGAATTCTTTTCTGCTTGCCAAACCAGCTAGTTGCTCAGAAAATAAAGTAAAACATAATTTTGGTTGTTATGATGCGATTTTAACATTACTGCAGAACATTTCCATAAGAGCATCTTAGTAATTTCAGCATTCAAAGCCGTGTGTTCCTCTGTAAGTGTCCTAGGGTACATATGAATATGACCCAACACAGTTGTAGATGACAACATCATGTCACAGTATCAAAAGGTAGGGCACTCCTGCTCTTAATGAAACCAGATTAGAGAAAAGAGAACTAAAACCACAAAGAAAGAGCAGAAGTCAGAAATTTTCAGTTGTGGATCAGGGATTTTCCAAGACTACCTGAAGCACAGGTAGGAGCTGGGTGCTTCAGCCAGGCAGATTGTTTGATTTAATTTCATTGTCTTTGGCTCTACTGGCTTGTGTGGCTGTGGGGGCGGAGTTGTCCTCCCAGCTGGTATAAAAGGTGGGTTTGTGTGAGTCTTGAGATCGGGGATTTCCCAAGATGACCTGAAGCACAGGACAGCAACCCCCCCCAACCCTTCAGAGAATACTTGAAGCAATTCAAAGGACAGAAGAAAGGAGCAACCATCCCAAGCACCTAGAAAGAGAAATCAATAAAAGCATAACTGCAGAAGTAGAAACCTAAACCAAAACCACAAATGAATAATAAGGCAAAAGGAAGCAACACAAACCTATCAGTCATAACCTTAAGTATTAATGGACTAAATTCCCCAATCAAAAGACATAGACTGGGAGGTTGGATTAGGAAACAGAACCCATCTATATGCTGTCTACAAGAAACGCTTCTTACTTTCAAGGATAGGCATCACCTTAAAGTGAAAGGATGGAAAAAAATATTCCAAGCAAATAGTACCAAAAAGAAAGCAGGTGTTGCTATTTTAATATCAGACAAAATAGACTTCAAAGTAAAAGAAATCAGAAGAGACAAAGAAGGTCATTACATTTTTATCAAAGGAACAAAGTCACCAAGGGGGAAAAGATTTCACAATTATTTGAATATATATATATATATATATATATATATATATATTAATATAATATGCCCCAAACTTCTGGTGCACCAAACTTTATAAATACAATTTCTCCAGACCCACAAGCACAGAATTTTAACCCCAGTTACACTCATAGTAGGCGGACTTCAATACCCCACTAGTTCCTGTTTGGACAGGTCAACAGGACAAAAGAATAAACAGAGAGACACCCAAATTGAACAATGCAATACACCAAAATGACCTCATTAGAAACCATCTACAATTATCCACCCTAAACCAGAGAATACACTTCTACTCAGCACCCCATAGAACATTCTTCAAAAATCAACCACATACTGGGACACAGAACAAACCTCCAACAAATAAAAAAAAGACTAAATAATTTATGCATTCGTATCAGACCCACAGTGCAATTTAAAGCGTCAATATCAACATCAGGATTAGCCCTACTATCTACAAGGATACATGGAGACTAAAACAACACCACTCCTGAATTAATGAATGGTCAAGGAAAAGATAAAGAAAAGAAATAAAAAAGCCATTCCTGGAACTGGAATGACAATGATAATAAACAACACAACAAAACCTATGGGAATACCTTAAAAAGCAGCCCAAAAAGGTAAGTTTATAGCCCTTAATGCCTACATTGGAGAAAAACAGAAGGATCACAAGTGAACGATCTAATACTGCAGCTAAAAAGCACTTTAGAGGCAACAAACAAGAACCCAAAATGCACAGGAAGAAATAAAACAAAAAATCAGAGCAGAAATCATGAAGGAAAGTTAGAAACAAAGAAAAATACAAAAAATCAGTGAATCCAAAAAGTTGTCTTTGAAAGAATAAACAAGATTAGACAGAAACTCTAGCCCATGTTAACCAAAAGAAAGAAGGAACAACTCCAAATCAATACAATCCATTTGATGAAAAGGGAAATATCTACAAACAAGACAAGGAAAAAGATCCAGAAAAATCATATGGAATTACTTCAAAAACCTATACTCTACCAAGTTTGAAAACCTAGAAGAAATGGAGAAATATCTGAAATCTTGGGAATCACCAAAAGCTCAACCAAGAAGAGATCGACAGCTTAAAAAAGACCAAAATGAAGAAATTGAAGATTAATAAGAAACCTCCGCAACTAAAAAAAACCCCAAGCCCAAATGTTTCACGGCAGGATTCTATAAAAACATTTCAAAAGACTTACAACCATTATTACTCAAATTGTTTAGAAGGATACAAATGGAGGGAATTCTCCAAATTCCTTCTATATGAAAGCCAGCATCGCCTCTATTACCAAAACACCAGGCAAGATACAACCAAAAAGTAAGAACTATAGACCCATCTCCCTAATGAGCACAGATGCCAAAATTCTAAACAGCGTACTGGCAAATGACATACAGACCTGCATCAAAGAAGATCATCCATCATGACTAGTTGGTTCTTACTGGAGATGCAGGGATGGTTCAACATACGAAACAATAAATATTATCAAGCATATTAAATGGACTGAAAGACAAAAACCACATGGATTTCATCTCAATTGATGCTGAAAAAGCCTTTGACAATCTCATCATCCATTCATGCTTAAAGTACTAGAGGGGATTGGATGGAAGGATCATTCCTCAATGTTAATCAAAGCCATGTAAGGAAACCCACAGCCAATATCATCTTAAATGGGGAAATGACAGAAGCATTGCTCTTCAAAGTAGAAGCTTCAGCAAGGCTGGCAACCTGTCGCCACTCCTCTTCCAATATAGTGCTGAAAACCCTTGTAAGGGCAATAAGGCAAGAGAAAGGAAATTAAAGGAAATTTACTAATTGGAAAAGAGGAAACTTCAAGCTATCCCTTTTGGCTGATATGATTGTTTACTAAGGGAATGCTAAAAACTCCCACCAGAAAAACTCCTAAAGAAATGATTAACAGCTTCCAGAAAGTTGTCAAGATACAGAAACTAGAAAATTCAGTAGACTTTCTTTGTACCAACAACAAGCAACTGAAGAAGGAATTCAAGGAGAACTTATCCACTACAATAGCCTCAAAAACAATTAAAAATACCTAGGAACAAACCTAAGCCAAAGACACCAAAGATTCTCACAACAAAAATTTAAACCCTTGAAGAAAGAAATTTGAATGAAGACATCAGAAGATGGCAAAAACCTCCCATGCTCATGGGTGGGGAAAATTAATTATAGTAACATGTTCCATTCTACCCAGACACCTGTATAGATTTAATGCAATCCCAATTAAAATCCCCCAAGAGTTTCTTTACAGGCTTGGTGAAAAAAAGTCCTTAAATTTCATTTGGGAAAAACAAAATACCCGGAATAGCCAAAAACAACCCTGAATGAAAAGAACAATACAGAAGGGATCTCTATACCAAGACTTCAAACTATACTACAGGGCTATAGTCATAAAAAACAGCTTCGGGTACTGACACAAAAACAGACTTTGTTGACCAGTGGAACAAAACGGAAGGTCCAAACTTGAGCACATTACAATTTCAAGCCATCATATTTGACAAGGGAGCCAAGAAGACACAATGCAGGAAAAACAGGATCTTTCCAGCAAGTGGTGTTGGCAAACTGGATCACCACTTATAGAAGAATGAAATTAAGCTCCTGTCTCTTGCCCTGAACAAAAGTCAAACTCCAGGTGGATTAAAGACCTCAACATGACACCCAAAACCTTGAAGCATAGAAGAAAAAAATGTTGGCAGCAGATGACAAGACATAGGCGTAGGAAAAGACTTCCTAAATCAGACAGCAGTGCAAGAAATAAGGTCGCAATTTGACAAATTGGACCTCATTAAACCCAAAAAGCTTCTGTACATCAAAAGAAAAAAATAAGAGTGAAGAGAAATCCCACAAGAGTGGGAGGAAACTTTGACCACAGAAACATCTGACAAAGCATTGATTTCCAATGTATATAAACTATTGTCCAAAAAAACAAACAAGAAAGAAAAACAAAGGATTCACTCAAAAGATGTGATAAAGAGCTGAACAGAGACTTCACAAGTGAGGAATTAGTGATGGAGAAACATCTAAGAAAGTGTTCAACACACTAATCATTAAACAAATCAAAAACCCTTTAAGATATCATCCTACTCCAATAGAACTGGGCTAGGATCAAGAAAACAAATGATACCAAGTCATTGGAGAGGTTGTGGGGAAAGGGGAACACTTCATCCACTACTGGTGGGAAAGAAAACTCATACAGGCCACTATGGGAAAGCAGTTGTGGAGAACCCTTGGAAGATGGAATGAACTTGCACCTGACCCAGCCATAACACTCTTGGGCATGTACGCCACAAGACTCATCTTACCCACAGAGATAACATGGCACAGCCATGTTTTATTGCATCTCTCTTCACATAGCAAGGAGCTGGAAACCAACCAATGTGCCCCTCAACTGATGCATGGATAGAGAAAATGTGTTTGCCATGCTAACACAATGGAGTTTATGCAGCAGTAAAGAAAGATGGACATCAGAGCTTTCAGGAAAATGGCTGGGAGCTAAAATATCATTGCTGAGTGAAGTAACACAGTCCCAGAAAAGCACACGACGAAATGCTATCCTTCATCTGTGGGTGCTAACACCAAATACCCAGAAGAAAGGCAAACTGAACAACAATAACAAAAAAAAAAAAAAAAAAACTGTGCTCTTATATTTTGAAACCCTTTAAACATATAATTAAATTATAAAATACATTAAAAAAAGGAGGAGAAAATTTTCAGTTGTCCAGACAAGCTAGATGACAGTATTACAGCCAGCATCACTGTCTGTCACTCATGCTGTGGCCCTGTATGGACTGTGAGAGGTTTTTGTGTTTTCCTTCTCCTGACCAGGAGGAGCCAGGCTGAGGGATGATCTGCCTTCCTACTGCTGCACAGCTCCCCTATCATGATTCGAAGGAAAGGAAGAAGGTCAATATATATTCATTTGGAATTGACACCTAATACCACTGCAGACATACTCTGAGCCCCAAGTAGTTACACAATCATGCATAACTGTCAGGGTTATGCAAAGGGTGAGTCATTCTCTCCACTGTAGGCAATTTTTGTTGAAAGAAAAGAAAGACCAGAGAAGTGAGGTACAGACATGATCTACTTGTTACAGTTCACACCGGTCTCATTTGAAGACAGTTTAAATGGTTGGAAATTTAGGTTGGCTGAGGCTCAGCTCCTTATAAGAAAAATAAGTTACAGAAGCACTATAAGTGAGTTTACAGCTTATCATGAAGCATGTACCTTAGGCCAACCTTAATAATTCCCCTTTTTGGTCAACCTCGATATTTTGGAAAGATTAAGCTCGACACTGACGTCACTAAACTGGAAATAGCACAACAGCAGGTTTTGTGAGACCAGAAGAAGGAAACAGAAAATATGCAAAAGTGAAGCAAACAAATGAAATTAGACAAGGCCCTTAAAATGAATTGGATAACATCAGGTCACCTAAGCCTGCCTTTCTCCCTCCCTTTCTCCCTCCCCCTTCCCTCCTTCCCTCCCCCCTTCCCTCCCTCCCTCTCCCTCCCTTCCTTCTTTCTTTCATTCCTCTTTTTTTGCTTAATTTTCTTTCAAAAGGGTCAACACAGAAGGGATTTCCTTACCATGCTGACTTGGCTAGTTTGGGTTTTTTTTTTTTTAGGGGATAAAACAATCTGAGACTCAATCTGCTTTCTTAATGTTTCAGTTTAGTTGACATTTTAGCACAAGTGATTGAATTTTGGTTTGGCTAGCTTGTTGGTACCTAATTTAGGATTTCAAATCAATGGCACCCCCTGATTCGAAGGGTTTCCCATCTTTCCGGAAGAACATGTCTGAACTTAGCACATTAGCATGAGTTCCCATGGGTTCCTGGATGTCATTTTTGCATCCTGGTTCCCTTTGGATCACACATTTGACTGAGTTTTGCCTTTCATTCTCAGAGGGACCACTTGATGTGTTATGGCTATATACAAACGTTTAAAACTTCTGAGGGAACACAGCACATCAATAATTTTGCATTTATGGCTCGCAGGAAGGTAGTAAGGAGTCTGCTTCTCAGTAAAAGACCCCATGAACCTTGCCAACCAAAAACCCAGCTGATACAAAAATGAGCCAGGTGAAGCATAATGGGCCATGTCAGCTGCAACTGACTCTCCGTGACATACACGCGTACAAAGAAGTGACAACAGCTACTCAGATTCCTCCATGTTCAGCGAATAGCAATCTACAGCAAATCTATTATCTAATGCAACTTTAGCAAGAGGATTTTAAAAAGCCTATTGTGTAAGAGTAGCCTTTGCCTATTATACAGCCTATTGTGAAGGGTAAATCCGTATTGCCTCATTTTATTTACAGCAAGGCATTAAAGGCTCTAACAAATAGACTGTCCAGAAGGGTTAATGCTTTCTCACTGATACACAGTTACTTGTTGGTGGCTGAGATAAAACTCTAACCAAAAGCAACTTGGAGAGAAAAAGGGTTTATTTCAGATTACACTCCCAGGTTGCAGTCCTTCATTGAGGGAAGCCAGGGCAGGAGCTGAGTGAGGCAGAAACCACTCGCTTACTGGCTTACTCAGACAGCTTTCTTTGAAGCTCAGACTCACCTGCCCAGGGATGGTGCCCCACAGTGCGCTGGGTCCTCCCACATCAATCATAAATCAACACATTTCCCACAGAGATGGCCACAGGCCAATCTGTTTCAGGCAACTCCTCCCAAGGGAGCCTAGATTGTGTCAAGTTGGTAACGCAAGCTAATCTGGACACCAGCAATGCTCTCTATAATGGATTATGTGTGCTAAGAGAAGCAGGCCAAGGTTTCAAGTGATTTTTCAGCAATGAAGTTACCACTGAATTTTCCATTTTTAAATTTGTTATTATTTTCATTTTCGTGTGAGTGTACTGCCTGCATACATGTAAGAGCACCGTATCATTGTATATACCCACAGCAGGTCAAGACGAGAGGCATGGATCCCCACGGACTGTGAGTCTTATAGTGTTACCAGCGCATGTTGTGCTGGGAATTGAACCCTGGTCCTCTTAAGAGCAGCTATGCTCTTAACTGATGTGCGCCATCTCTTGCTACTTTCTCTTTTTATTTTAGTAATTTTTTCTTGTAAATTATATTTTTGCCTTATAAATTTTGTCCTTGTACATATATTTTTCCTTAATTTTAAAACTAGTTTTTTTAGACGTACTTATAAATTATTTTCGTTCATTTATGCCTACCACCGAATCAAACGCATCTAATCCCCCCTATTAGTATACCTACTCTAACTCGTTCCCGCCACAGTCTCCATCCCATAATTTCATAACATTAAAACAAGATAGAGCGCATTGAGTCCATATTAGGTTGATTTGCATGTGTAGATGTATTAAGACTATCCACTAGACTATATCGGATAAGATAACCTCTCAGCTCTCAGGGCATTAGTCCCTGGAGGAACCAACCCCTCCTACCCTGGAGCTAGAGTTACACGTGGATCTAAACCACCAGATGTTGGTAATGGGAATCAAACTTGGTCCTCTGGAAGAGCATTTCGATGACAACTCCAGCTCCTCGATGTCTTGAGAGGCCAGACACATGCCTCATAGACATTCCCAACCCCTAGTTGTCTTAGGTTCCAGACCCTCATGTTGTGCTCAGGGCAACTCAAAGAGAGGCTCTGGGTAGGGAAAGTGGACAGGTAGCTGTGAAAACGCAATTTCTAGCATGGCTAGAAAGCGGGTCTGGGCAGGAAAGACAGTGGCTTTACCCAGGCCTGGGTCACCTGGTGGCTGGCAGACCACGTGCCACAGACACATCCATGTGCCAAGGCCTCACCTGACCATCTGCCCAGATTGCAGAGGCTCAAAAACAAACATACAAGCTCATATAAGATGACCGTAAGGCCTAAGTGGGCCCTACAGCTGGTCCCATAGTCTCAGTTTATTGATAATTCAAGTGACTATCAAAGCATCACAGAGGTAGCTGGGCGTGTTTGTGCATGCCTGGTATAGAGGCAGGAGGATTCAGGAGTTCAAAGCCAGCCCTGGGTATATAGTGAGTTCAGAGCCAGCCTGGTCTACAGAAGACCCTATCCCTATAAAACCCAACAAGAAACATTACAGAGGCAAAGAGACTAAAACCCAACAATCAGTCAACAAAGTTTTCTTTCTGCTCTTGTGAATGCTATGCATGAGGGAATTCATGCTCCTTGATTTCCCTCCTGTACTAAGCATGGCCTTATACATAAAGGAGATAGGAAGGTGGCTGAATAAATCCAGGTTTTATTTGGTTTTTTTATACTATACTAATTAATTTTGTTTTTTTTTTTTCTTTTCTTTTTTTATTTATTTTATTTATTTATTTATTATATATTATTATATTTTTTTTTGGTTTCTTTTTGAGACGAGGGTCCTCCCTGTAGCCCCAGCTGTCCTGGAAACTCACTCTGTAAACCAGCGCTTGGGCCTATGAACTCACAAAGATCCGCCTGCCTCTGCCTCCCAAGTGCTAGGATTTTAAAGCGTGCGCCACCACCGCCCGCTCTTTTCTTTTTATTTATTTATGTGTTGATTTTTTTTTTTTTTTTACTTGTCTGCATGTAGGTTTGTGCCATGCTGTGGAGGTCAGAAGAGGGTGTCAGACTCCCTGGAAATGAGAGTTAAAGATGGTTTTCTCAGCCGCATGTGGGTGCTGAGGATTTGAACCTGGGTCCTCTGCCAAAAGCAGTCGGCCTCTTAACTGCTAGGCCATCTCTCCAGGCCCCAGAGTTTTAATTTTAAGCAGTTGAATAGAATCCTTCTGTGTAGTTTAGCATGCCAACCTAGACATCTCATTTATGCAGCAGCGCATACAACCCAACAGACAGATACGATCTCTGGTTTCTACATTCACATTCTTTTTTTTTTTTTCATTCCATTATTGATTGTCCAGGTTTTCAGAAAATGTCTTTTACCTAAGTGTGTTAAAAAGACAATAAAACAAGGGCTAGAGATGGGTGGACAGTGGTTAAGATGCACTGGCTGCTCTTTTGCAGAGAACCAGTTCAGAATCCCCAGCACCCTCATGGTGCTTAAGAACCATCTTTTATGACAGTTCCAGGGAATCTGATGCCTTCTCGCCTCCGACAGACATATGCACCTAACAGCCGTACACTTACATAATAGTTAGGTGGAGATATACTCATACATATAAGACAAATATAAGAAATAAAATTAAAAACGAAAAAGAAAATAAAACAGAGACTAGAGAATTAAGTGTCTGCTAATTCCTGAAAATCAATGTTTGCACCTCCTCTAGTAGTAAGTTTTACTTACTGTCAGTTTCTGTCTTATCCAATCAGATATCTGAGGCCTCCAAGTGGATCTAAACCAATTTTATATGGGACCCAGTACAATTCTAGAACTACTCCAGTTTCTGTTGGGACTTCCAATGATTCAAGGAGTGTCTCTTTTTTTTTTTTTTTTTTAATAATTATTATGATGCTTTGTGCATGTCATACATTTTTCCAATTTCACGTTCAGGCTATTTCCCTTCACCCCACCCCCCCACCCCATCCCACTCATTCCGCGACCATGAACCTGTCTCTAGACGAGAGCAGTACTTTTATGATGGACTCAGTTTTTTTTTTCATTTACTATAAGATTAAGATAATCCATGCAGTACAAGCATCTCTTCATGTCAAAACTACAACTTCGCAGGCTGTTGTGCCCAAACACCTACAGCCCACCATCCAGTGGGGGTGACTAGGTTGTTGTTTCAATCAAGTTGATCAATGAGTGTCCCAGATCAGCTTGCGTAGTTTCAACCATTCACGCCCAATCGCAGCCTTCACAATCTAACCACGCCCCCTCTTCCGAACGGTTGTTCTCCTAACGCGTAAGACAAAGGGCAACAGTGGATGAGAGGCGTAAAACAACAGATCCACTTCTCTCTGGAGCCTGTTGACTTGAGCACTCTGGTCAATCTTGGCTGTTTCCTTTCATTGGGCTGACAGTTTGTCCAAAAATAACCTTTTATCGATCCTACTCATCCTATATCAGTTGTCTCCAATTTACATTGGGAGAGCGACCCTCATCCAATGTTCAAATTTCTCCTATGTTCATATGGTGGGAAGGCAAGGCAAAAGTCTTCTCATATCAGAACCTTTGTGGCACCTAGAAGGTCAAGTATTCCATTAGACCTCATTATAACATTAGTGCTTACCACTAGGATCCACAGACGGGTTCGATGTTTATAGCAAACTAAGGCTTTTCTATCCTTTGATGTTCAGATGGGTAAGCCTTTCCGTTGCCACTTTGTACATCCTACTCCAATGCAAAACCCTGACTATCTTTTCTTTCATTCCAGCCGTTTAAGTTTCGGCATGAGCTTTTGTCCTGTCTGCGAACAAACAAACTCCTTTCCCATAAGTTTTTAAGGTTTGAATTGCAAGTTTTTTGATGAAAAGTTTCATGTCTTTCTGTACTCCCCCCCCCCTTTTTTTTTAGCGGATGAGTCTCCAGAAGATATTGTATTATACATGACTATAGGGTTGCGATCCAAGGCATGATTCATCAAAGTCACCCATGTTGTTTTTGGTGACTATATATGATTAAAGGGAAGAGGGACGCCACGGGTGTATATTCGATTAAGGCAATATTTACATTGACTGAGCTCAGCAAGTCACCACAGTTCTCGCCAGGAACCACTGTCTACAGACACATGGTTTTAGGACTTAGTTAAAATAAAAGTAAACATGGTTGTATATTAAACAACATTGGTTTACAGATCTGATAAAAATGAATGCATCTGAATTAAATGGAGATATAATTCGCTGTTGCCACATTTGCTTTTACATAAATCTGTAGAGCAAAACACTTTTGCGATTGACATACAAATGTTCTCTATAATTCTCTGTTGTACATATCACCTTGTAGCATTCTCTTTAAGGAGTGTCTTCTTAATGCAAATGGGACTCAGACTCAAAAATCATGAACAGGAAAGTAAAAAAGCTCAGGTGTTCAATGCAAACAAAGCTGTGTCTTGCCAAGAAGAACCCCCTGCCCCAACCCCTGTACCCAGCCCTGTGAATCCTTAAGGAAGGCATAGGACCTCCAAGGGGCCAGGGGAGCCTCTTCTATGTTCCTCATGGAGTCTTGTGCATCAGCAGGAGCTTCTGTGTAGCTCCTTCATCTCCTTATAAGAGCTGTCAGAAAATTATAACAAATATAATTTTGCAGCACTTTATTTGTGATATAAGAAGTGGACAGCAGTCTGGATCCCAAAATGTCCAGAATTCTACACCCCACCTCATAGTGAGTTCTATTTGTAGCCAAAGAAAATGAAAGCTATCCATAGAAAACAGAAGTGAGTTATGGAGTCTGACTGGTTACAGCTTACCCCTGTCTTAGGTGAACACACATTTGGCCACTTAATGATTAGCTGAACTCAATTAAACATTATAAGAGAAAGTTATAAAGCAGATAACAATTCTATACTTCACCATGTGTCCTGAAACCCTTAGGCCTATCTTAAAGACAGTTTTAGCCAAATTTAATCTGTCTTTGGTAAGCAGCCGGTTTGCAGTTAGTGGTGGGGTTTGTCTAAGTGAAGTGGGAGCAGATGGCTAAGCAGTGCCAACAGCACAGGGCATTTCATGCCCTTCATGTCCCCATGTCACATCTCCTTAGACCAACAACAGTTCAGAGAATTCAGCAGATCCATGCAAGCTCAGAGTCAACCTGTGCTGACTGCACTGCAGTTTCTCTGACCATGCAACTATGCTGATCCAATGTAATTCAGAATTGCAGTTTAGCATCCCCAAAGTAGAAGCTAGTCAACCATTCCTGCCTCAAGAGAACAATACCTGGAGGTCTTCTCAGGTGGTCCCAATTGAACCCCTGATGCTTTAACACATAGCCTGTTAATATACCCCCCAGGCTTAGTACCTCCACGATATCTTTCTTCTGCCTCCAAAATAAACTATACACAAATCAGTCACAGGCTCTTTCTGTTTTAGAAAATCCAGATAACACATGTGATATAAAAGGAACATGGTAGCCCCAAGTGTTAACTGTTCATTATTCCAGATGCCCACAGACCTTTTGTCCCTATTCTTTGTTAATGTGAATAGGGATCCTGGTTAACACTGGTTCCTATGCAGCAAGAATAGGCGAATAGAAAATAGCTCTGAGCCAATGGAGTTTAGCTCTTAGGATGTTATATCCAAATACAATGCGTTGTCTTCACCCTAGGATGTTTGCAGGACGTGGCTTTCCTTAGAATACAGCTCTCATATTTAGCAGGACCTGCCATTAAGACGAAGCCATTGTGGACTTCTAACCTGCCTTCTTCAGCCCTTGCAGAATACAGGCTATTGTCTCTAGTAGGTGAAGTTCTGAACAACTAGCTAAGCTTCAAAATCACTACATTAGTCTGGAAGAGATCATACTCCTCAAAATACTTAATTTCCCCCCAGGGAGCCATGTGCTGATTGTTAAGACGTCTATGGCTAAATAATTCTCACTCTCAGGAGCTGATGCTGAGATGGGGAAGTGCATAAGCCCAGAGGATATCATCCACCATAAGCTCACCATGAACAGAGGTGATAAAGAATAACTTTATTGGATACAGAAGATAAATGATGACACCGTTGTTCACAACATTTCACATTGTTCACTATGTTTCCCCTGAACATGATGCGTTTTCTTTCTAGGATTTTATGGCAAATGTCACCTAGTCCTAATACTTAAGTCATGGGCTCAAGTATAGTTGTTTGTGGTGGCACAACATAAGATGTATGTTTCTGCACATTAACAAAAATATTATCTCTGTTGAATAATAATTAAAAACACTTTGAATCAAGAGTTCTGCCTTAATTAAAATACAAAACAATAGCTCAGACCACATATATTGATGAACTATTCCTTATGGAAAAGATGCTATCTTGGGCTTAATATTATGTACAAATGAGAGTAGTGAAAAACCCTGTCCCCATAGGTCTTTAAAAACTGCCATTTTATTCATAATTCTTACCCCTAAATATGTGTACAATAATTGACATTAATGAGCCTAAGAATTCCAATTTCTAGTTTAAAAGTATATTTTTAAAATGAACTTTACTTTTACAAATCATTGTTTGATTTTTCAGTGTTCCAAGCCTCAGTCTTTTCAAAGTAGAAATTTACTGTCACGGTGAATTTAATATACTAATATTTCCATTCAAATGGCAATTTTATTGAAGCCATGCTAAAACTATATATGAGACCAAATTGCAACTTCTTAAACCTTTTCATAAACCATTTCAACACTTTCTCTAAACTATGAATTGGGGTTTCTTTATTATTGAGAGTGATACAGGATGCTTGGTCTTCAAGTTACCAAACACATGTGCTGTGTGGGTATCTTCAAGTCAACGTGATGCCAGGACTGGATGGGTAACGTCATTTTCTAGAAGGTCCTTGGAAAGGTTCCTAGTCCTCTTGAGTCCCAGAAGATATCATGCTCGTTTTTTATATTCAATTCGGCATTGCCCTTCTGGTTGGGGGACACCCACCAAATGGAGACAACTCTAAAAGCAACACGTAGAAGAAAGACAGAAATTAAGAGACAGAAACCAACAGTTTCGACATAAGGATTATTCAACTACAGTTTCCTTTAAAAGGGACAGAATGGAAGTTCGGAAAGTTTGAAACTGGTCTCAATGATGAGTTTCAAAATATTATCAAGTTTAGTCTTCCATTCAAGGAACAAATTGAGGGGTGCTTTATTCTAGTAATCACTAAGTTTCACATACCCCAGACCTATCTCCTGATGCTGCCTATTTCTCATTTCATATGGCTTAACAGGATGCTATAAGTAAATAAGGCTCTTTCTACACCATTCACTCAAAAGCTATGACACCTCATGTAGGAACAGAAGGCCCGATGGACCAAATTATATTTAGGCAACATGACGCTAATATAAGCATCTGGTATGAGTCAGGAGAAGCATGCCTGACCCTGGACTCTAGGGGACCATGAGTTAGGTACTTATGGCTGGCACTGAATGTCAGGGGAACCCCAAAGTAAACAGTCATGTAATTTTTTTTTTCAGCCATATGGCCTGAAGGTCTGTATAGGTTGGAGTGCCTGCATGCTTGGTGCCTGTTGGCCAGTAAATAAAGAATGCCTTCCTTGCCTATGGCTCCTCACCTTCTCTTTGACCTGGCTTTCAGTGACCCTTGTTTCCTGTCTGAGGAGCTTGGGCTTCTTGTAGATCATTTGTAGTCAGCAACTAGCTAAGACCTCTTTGGCACCTATAATATGTAAAAGCTACCTGGAGCTGGTGGGCAGAGCACACACAGTGATCCTGTGATCATGATTTTTCCAAAGAAACATGTGTTCCAAATGTTGTGACTTTTCTTCCAAATTTTAGGAAAGGGAAAGGTTGAGTCTGTGGTGGTGAGGGAGGCATGTCACTATATGTCTAAGAACGCAAACAGGGCCTGAGGTTTAGAGACCGAAAAAAAGTTCTGTCAACCTTGAGCACTGGGATCAATGAGGAGTTATGAAAGAAAAAGTGGATCCAGCTAAAGGAATCAGTCTAATTTTTTTCAAGTGTGAACACAACACGTCACAGAATGGGCTCCTTAACACTGTTAATAGAATGAACTTCATAGTTCCCATAAGCCCATTGAAAAATTGAACCCATAATTATAAATGAAGACATAAGCACTTTTCTAAAGACCTACAACTCAAAAAGTATGCAATGGAAGCCCTGAACAGGTAAAAATAAATCCGCTTGAAGTTGTTTCATAAATAGCAGAGTCCTGCCTAGATAGGGACACTGCTGCCACACATGGTTCTTAACATCACTGTGGGGGTCTTGTTTTATTTAATTCATAATGAGAAGACACTGAAACTAAATTTGTTAAGACCTGTAGAGTCTTAATAAATACCAGGGGCAGGGCCATTCCTCAGTGCTAGAGCATTTGCTTAGCATGCATGAAGCCCAATGGTTCAATCTCTAGTACCTTCACAGAAAAGAGTAAAAAATAACACTGAGCTATTTTAAACTGTATTTGATTTTTGCTATGTTGTGAGGAATGGGTCTCCAAAAACGTTGATTTCCTTGCACTTGACGACAAGGTTTTTTGAAGATGCCTTGTAAGGTCTAAAAGACATTCATAACTTGAAGGTCATTTTCTACTCTTTTGGATCAACTCATTTTATAATTAAAATGATTCTTATAACAAAAAAATTTCCACTGAATTTTCTCTTCCTAGAGTGAGAATCATGTGATAAAATACTTTTTTGAGATCATAGGAACTCACTTGGACTGGAACAATTAATAAAATTGAGCTAACATTTCTTTAAACCATGTTCTTAGCGGTAACGGAACACAAATAAGACAAGTGTAAACAAGTATAAAGGATTAATACAGCTAAAAGAATTCTTAGCTCAAAAGAAGGTGCTAAGAAAACCCCTGACTTATAGAAGTTATCACGATGACTGATCCCCACAGCTTTCACAAACGTCCTTCTCCTCATAGACAGGCATTCCTGATCCCATTTGCTTGGTTGAATAAAAATTAAATGTTATGTCTGTTCTAGACAAAACTATGGCATCTACCTTGGTGAATCAAGGCCTCAATTTTAAAAATTATTTAAATAATATTTTATTGATTCACTGAGAATTTTGTACCATGTGTTTGATCATATTCAGACCTGTCCCCATCTTCTCTCATATGTACTCCTCTCTCCTTTCCCCTCCTCACTTCCTGTCCTCCATCATTCCTTTAAGGTGTATGGAGTCTAATTTGTGTTCCCCAAATGCTCTTGGGTATGAGTACATCTCCTGACTCATGGCCAACCAATTCAGTATCACACACTTAAAGAAAACTGACTCTTCTCTCCCAGCAGTTAACAATCACATATGCAACTCTCATGTTGGGTCCAGAAAACAAAGCTTCCTTGTACTCATCGACCACCTCTCTTATTTATAATCTTTCTGCTCCCTCTTCCACAATGATCCTTGAGCTTTGGGAGAAGACGGTGTGTTACAGGTGTCCCATTTAGGACCAAGTACTCTGGAGTCTCTTATTCTCTGCACCTTCACCAGTTATGCTGCCACCTGCTGCTGAAAGAAGGTTCTCTGGCAAGAGCTGAGAGATGCATTAATCTATGTGTATAATAACAAATCATTAGGAGTTGGTTTAATACTATGTCTATGTAGTAGGACTATAGAAGTAGGTTCTCCCCTAGGGCCAGGGACAAGTTCTTGGCCCTGATAACAGTGCCAGGTGTAGCCTCCACTTTGTGAACTGGGCCTTAAATACAATCAGAAATTGGTTGGTTACTCCCATGACATTCATGCCATTATTGCTCCAATGAGCAATATCTTGCCAGGCCAGTCATTATAGTAGCTCACAATGTTCACAGCTGGGCAGGGTTGATGATTAATTTTTCTTTTTTGGTAGCAAGCATAGCACCTTCCAGCACTATGCAAACTAGGCAGGAGAGATGAAACTTAAGGTCAGTACAAGGCTGATGTCTCCAAGTTCTATGATTCACACACATGCAGTGTCTACAGCAATAGGGTTTTACCATCAAATTCTGGAGGGCAACCAAGAGCCAGTTGTTTAAGATTTATTTTATTCTTATATGTGTATGCTTGTATTGCTGTATGCACACATGTCTGCACGTGTCTATGGAGGCTAGAAGAGGGTATCAGATCCTCTGGAGCTGAAGTTACAGGGAGTTGTGCACTGCCTGATATGGGTGCTGGGAACTGAACTTGGGTGGGTCCTCTAAAAGAACAGCAAGTGTTCTTTACCAATGAGTCAGATCTCCAGCCCCAGTACCTAGTTTTCAGGGTCTATTTTGCCAACACCATGGTAAGCTTCTGAGAATGTGCATGAGAGGCATTTAGCTTTCCTTTCACAGTAAGATTGTGAAAGCTCTCCATCACTGATGCTTGTACTCAACAGAAGTGCAAAAGGAATCAAGGAAGAGTGCCAAAGTATGCACATCTATAATTTGTTTTCTGTGTCAGTTACACACTTACAAATTTTTCATTGATGTTTCACCTAAGTCTTTCATTTGCCCCTTCATATATTCAGTACAAACTGCCCTGTGACCAGCCCTGATGTTACAAGGCTTAATATCTGAGCCTCAGCCTACCTAAATAGCACTGTTTATCCAGTGTTTTCCAAAAGACTTCCACATATTTGGGGTTAAACTAGATTTTTCCTTATTTCTTCTGGCATCTGTCTTTAAAGTATGATACTCAGAGTCCCAGCAGCAATAGGTACACCTATAACTTGTTAGAACTAAAAACACAGGGTCCATTTCCATAACTGTGGGATCAGGAGCTCTAGGGACGAGGCCCTATAGCCAGTGTCTTGCAAACCCTCCAGGAAGCAGGATTCCAAGGTTTCTGTCAGTTCAGGTGCTATTGCTCCTACATAAGAATTGAATGAAAGACAGCCTCAATGGTCAGAGCTAGGGACAACATCCTGGTCCTTTTTGAAAATCTCAGTTTCCTTTCATGCTTTTCAAAGGGGCCAAGGACTACAACCACTTCAAAACAGAGTTCACTTTGGACCTACAGAACACATTTCTTTATATGGAAACAAGGTCAAATTTAAGGCCATGCTATTTCCCAAGGAAAGAGGTAAATATTATGAGAGGCCCCCAACAATGGAAGAGATAGGTGCATGGTTGGGTCTTAGACACGCAGTAATAGGGGGCAGAGATTAGATTCTGCATGGAGGGGAGTAAGCATGTTGTCAGTCTGGTTCTGTCTAAGACGCATGCTAAATTAAGTAGGGTACCGCTCAGCCCACGGCTAGTATGGAAACCCAAGGGGTCAGAGTTTATACCTAATCTGAGAGTCATGATGATGTTCAAAATTCTGAAAACACTCACCTGCTTTGGCAATGGGTCCAAAAGTCTGCAGTCATATTTATAAAGTATTAAAATAATATATATTTGAATCTCTGCCAGAGCAAACCACCTGAAAGCAAAACATAAAACTTACTTGCCTGTGAAAGATGCATGATGCCCAGTTCCTTCTTAATACCAGATGCAGTATAGACTTAGTTGGGATGAGGTTTATAGAAGTGCCCAGCTAGTTGAAGCACTCAGTAAATGAAAGCCCGAGATATTTTCAAAACATTTATTTCATTTTTATTTATGCATATGTGCATGTGTGCCTGTTTGTGTGTGCCTGTGTGTGTGGTATGTATGTATGTGTTTATGTGTCTGTGTGTTTATGTGTGTTTATGTGGTGTGTGTGTGTGTGTATCTGTGTGTGTTTATTTGTGTGTGTTTATGTGGTGTGTGTGTGCCTGTGTGTGTGTGTGTTTGTGTGTGTGTGTGTGTTTGTGTTTGTGTGTGTGTGTGTGTGTGTGTTTGTGTGTGTGTGTAGAGGTACCCATGGAGACCAGAAGAGGACTCTGGATCCCTTGGAGCTGGGGTTACAGGCGATTCTGCTTCTCTGAAAAATCAGCAAGTACTCTTAATGATTGCTTCAGCTCCTGAAAGTCTAAATTTTAAATCTTTCAGATATGGTAGCCATTAGTTACATGTGGCTATTTAAATTCATTAAACACATTCAATTGTTTTTAAAATGAAAATTTCAATCTCTTGGTTGAATTGGCTTTATGTGGTTACCAGATACTATATTAGTTCATATTTAGAACATTTCTTTGACCATAGAAAGTTCTATTGCACAGGGTAGCTTTGGTTTAGATATTTTTACCTGAATATTCTATGAGCAACTCATCCCCAGGACACAAAAATCTGTTCTTTCTCTCCTCAAAGTCCCCTAGATTTTTTTAAAGAGCATATTTTACTGTTAATTGTGTGCATGCACACGTGTGTGTGTGTGTGTGTGTGTGTGTGTGTGTGTGTGCACCCATGACTGAAGATGCTCACCGAGGACTGAGGTCTTGGATCCCCTGGGGCCTGGGGATGCAAGCAGCTGTGGGCCACCTGATATGGGTGCTGGGAATCAACTCCGGTCCTCTGGTAGAACAGTATACACTCTTAACCACTGAGCCATCTCTCAGCCCCTAAATTCCCCAGCTTTTTGAACACATACTCAAGGAATGAAATATTTGAGTGTGTCCTCCCATATACTGGTTATTTGTTATTTTAAATTATGTACATAACTTACAGTGTAAGTTTGTTTTCTTTCTAAGACACATACAAACAGAAACTTAAAAAAAAACATGAAAAGTACAAATGTAATGCTGTTATTTTTCCTTCTCACTCACTGGGAGGTAAATCCTTTGGGGAATAAGTGACTGTTTCTAGGAGTCAAAGCCTTAAGGAATACAGCTGGCCCAAATGTCCAGAAAGTTGTAAATCATCATAGACTGGGCCCTCTGTGGCACCATTCATACCCAAGTGGGCACCCAGCCCTTTTGTTAATCTCCAAAATAATGCTCTGTGCCCTCTCTGTAAGACACCAGCTCCTCATCTCCAAGTTCTCCTCTACTTGGTGCAGCTCTTCACCATTTATCCCCAGATCACTCCCATGGGCCTCTCTGCTGTCACTTTCACTTGCACCCATGCTTCCCTTCCCACTGGGGTATCTTTCTAAAACCTAGGTTAGCACCATCTCATCATGTAATTATATATGCACACAACACACATCCAAACACACATCAACACACACAGTATTTCAGAGTTTTCCATTTCCTTCCAAACACATAGCGGAACACAGCCAGCTCTTGGTAGTCACCCTTTACCACCTCTTCCATCTCTGCTCCCCAGGAGCCACCACTGTGCATCCTGGTCTGGCCACAGCCTGCAACCTGATGTTCCCTGAATGGTGATGGCCTTTGCAACAAGCCCTTTCCCTGCATGAGGATCGATCCCTGGAAGCCCTTCCTCGTCATTCGCGTGTGGTCTGAGCATGCCTCCTTTCTACATCATTGACTGTTTACATTTCAGCTGTAGCTTCTACTGCTCTGAACTGTGACAGCTCACCACACTCGCTTTTCTGCAGTAGGAACTGTATTGTGGTCCCATAGCACTCACGGGGCCCTCTATTGGTGTCTCTCTACAGGTGATGGAAGGTGGCATTCTGCATAAAGAAAATTCAATATCATATCCCCTTCAACCATCTCAGTTTCTGGAGCACTACACACATCCCTCAACTATCCTGTCCTGAAATCCTACCATATAGTACTTCACTATCGTCATTAGGAACTCTTTACTTTTCATGTTTTTTTTTGTATTTTTTTCCCCCACTGGTTGTTATTCTTTGTTTTGTTTTGTTTTTTTGAGACAGCTGGATGTTGTAGCCCAGGCTGAGTCCACACCTGCAGAGATCCTCCTGCCTCAACCCCAAGGGCTAATAGCTATGAGTCACTGCCTCGGCTCATTTATTTTCATAGACTATGTTTTCCACAAGCTGTAGAAACCACATCTTATTCATCTTTGAATTTTCAGTATTTATCAAACTAATACAAATCATTTAATATTCATATTGGATAATGAGCCTTTTCCCTGCTGGTGTTTTGGAAATGTCTTGGTCATGTTTTATTTCAAATGTAATCAGGAGCACTCTTGCTCTTATTATAACCAACTTGGAGAGATCACATTAACTTTTCAGGAATATTCATTATGCAAATGTAACCCTCCTTGTTAAATGTTAAAAATAACTTATTTCAAGAGATTAAAACCTTCTAATAAACAGGACATGTCTAATATTTACGGATTCAGACCAAACTGAATAGTGATCTCAAGAAATGGCAGCTTGTTTATATGTGTACAGGTTTATAAATTCTTAGAACTAAAATTTTTGTCTAATTTCTAACATATTGGAGCTTTCACTCTTGGGTGGAGGTGAACTAATGGAAGTCAGTGATATCCTCCCACCTTTCATAACTCATAAGCTGGACAATGTGTTCAAAAAGCTGGGGAATTTAGGGCTGAGAGATGGCTCAGTGTGTTAAGAGTGTATACTGTTTTCTCAGAGGACCGGAGTTATTCCAGCACCCATATCAGGTGGCCAGCAAGCTGTCTTGCATCCCCAGGCCCCAGGGGATCAAGACCTCAGTCCTCGGTGAGCATCTTCAGTCATGGGTGCCAACACACCACCCACACCACCCACACACCACGTTGTGCATGCAACACAATTAACAGTTTAAAATATGCTCTTTAAAAAACTTAGGGGACTTTGAGGAGAGAAAAGAAAACAGATTTTTGTGTCCTGGGGATGAGTTGCTCATAGAATATTCAGGTAAAAATTCTAAACCAAAGCTACCCTGTGCAATAGAACTTTCTATGGTCAAAGAAATGTTCTAAATATGAACTAATATAGTATCTGGTAACCACATAAAGCCAATTCAACCAAGAGATGTTGAATATTGGTTATTTTAAAAAACATTTAGTTTTAATCTGAATTAAATAGCCACATGTAACTAATGGCTACCATATCTAAAGATTTAAATTTAGACTTTCAGGAGCTGAAGCCAATATTAAGAGTACTTGTGATTTCAGATGAGCAGAAGTCCGCTGTAACCCAGTCCAAGGATCCAGAGTCCCGGTTCTGGTCCTCCATGGGTACTCTAACCAACACACAAACAACACACACACACACACACAACACAAACACACCCACACACACAAACACACACCACACACAGGCACACACACACCACATAAAGCACATCACATGAATTGTAAACGACACCACGACGATACCACACACACACCCACATAAACACACATAAAACACCACCAGCACTAAACCCACTACATACTATCCGACACACAAACATAAAGCAACACACAAAAGACACACATGACTATGATAATAAAAATGAAATACATTTTTGACAAATATCTCGGAGCTTTTTTACTGAGTCCTTCAAACTAGCTGGGTTCTCTATAAAGTCATCCTCTAACTAAGCTATTATNTACTCAAGGAATGAAATATTTGAGTGTGTCCTCCCATATACTGGTTATTTGTTATTTTAAATTATGTACATAACTTACAGTGTAAGTTTGTTTTCTTTCTAAGACACATACAAACAGAAACTTAAAAAAAAAACATGAAAAGTACAAATGTAATGCTGTTATTTTTCCTTCTCACTCACTGGGAGGTAAATCCTTTGGGGAATAAGTGACTGTTTCTAGGAGTCAAAGCCTTAAGGAATACAGCTGGCCCAAATGTCCAGAAAGTTGTAAATCATCATAGACTGGGCCCTCTGTGGCACCATTCATACCCAAGTGGGCACCCAGCCCTTTTGTTAATCTCCAAAATAATGCTCTGTGCCCTCTCTGTAAGACACCAGCTCCTCATCTCCAAGTTCTCCTCTACTTGGTGCAGCTCTTCACCATTTATCCCCAGATCACTCCCATGGGCCTCTCTGCTGTCACTTTCACTTGCACCCATGCTTCCCTTCCCACTGGGGTATCTTTCTAAAACCTAGGTTAGCACCATCTCATCATGTAATTATATATGCACACAACACACATCCAAACACACATCAACACACACAGTATTTCAGAGTTTTCCATTTCCTTCCAAACACATAGCGGAACACAGCCAGCTCTTGGTAGTCACCCTTTACCACCTCTTCCATCTCTGCTCCCCAGGAGCCACCACTGTGCATCCTGGTCTGGCCACAGCCTGCAACCTGATGTTCCCTGAATGGTGATGGCCTTTGCAACAAGCCCTTTCCCTGCATGAGGATCGATCCCTGGAAGCCCTTCCTCGTCATTCGCGTGTGGTCTGAGCATGCCTCCTTTCTACATCATTGACTGTTTACATTTCAGCTGTAGCTTCTACTGCTCTGAACTGTGACAGCTCACCACACTCGCTTTTCTGCAGTAGGAACTGTATTGTGGTCCCATAGCACTCACGGGGCCCTCTATTGGTGTCTCTCTACAGGTGATGGAAGGTGGCATTCTGCATAAAGAAAATTCAATATCATATCCCCTTCAACCATCTCAGTTTCTGGAGCACTACACACATCCCTCAACTATCCTGTCCTGAAATCCTACCATATAGTACTTCACTATCGTCATTAGGAACTCTTTACTTTTCATGTTTTTTTTGTATTTTTTTCCCCCACTGGTTGTTATTCTTTGTTTTGTTTTGTTTTTTTGAGACAGCTGGATGTTGTAGCCCAGGCTGAGTCCACACCTGCAGAGATCCTCCTGCCTCAACCCCAAGGGCTAATAGCTATGAGTCACTGCCTCGGCTCATTTATTTTCATAGACTATGTTTTCCACAAGCTGTAGAAACCACATCTTATTCATCTTTGAATTTTCAGTATTTATCAAACTAATACAAATCATTTAATATTCATATTGGATAATGAGCCTTTTCCCTGCTGGTGTTTTGGAAATGTCTTGGTCATGTTTTATTTCAAATGTAATCAGGAGCACTCTTGCTCTTATTATAACCAACTTGGAGAGATCACATTAACTTTTCAGGAATATTCATTATGCAAATGTAACCCTCCTTGTTAAATGTTAAAAATAACTTATTTCAAGAGATTAAAACCTTCTAATAAACAGGACATGTCTAATATTTACGGATTCAGACCAAACTGAATAGTGATCTCAAGAAATGGCAGCTTGTTTATATGTGTACAGGTTTATAAATTCTTAGAACTAAAATTTTTGTCTAATTTCTAACATATTGGAGCTTTCACTCTTGGGTGGAGGTGAACTAATGGAAGTCAGTGATATCCTCCCACCTTTCATAACTCATAAGCTGGACAAAAATCCATAGTGGAGCACAAAGATGCCCAAGAGAAAGGAAAGAAATAGGGTGAACCCTGGCATTGCCCAGGTTAGGCTTAGGGCAGGATCCAGACCACAGTACAATGAGAAAACCCACTGAGACCTGACAGTACTACTAAATTACTGAGACCAAGATCAAAGTTCGGGCAAGCTGAATAGAATAAACTTCTAGGGAAGAATATCGGAGAGTAAGGAAGGAGGGAAGGGAGAGAGGGAGGGAAGGGAGGAGGAAGGAAGGAAGCAAGCAAGCAAGGAAGGATGGATGAATAGAAGGAAAGAAGGAGAGGGAGGGAAGGAAGGAGGGAGGGAATGAAGGAAGGAAAGAAGGAAAGGAAGGAAGGAAGGAAGGAAGGAAAGAAAGAAGGAAGAACTCCAGAATCCAGACAGAGGTGTCCTTGAGTCCTTGGCAGAGGACTTATCTCAGTGCACATGACAGGAAAATACTGTGTCTAGACAAAGATGATGAAAAAATGGTCAAAGAAGTCCTGGAACAATTGGCAGTAGTTAAGAACACTTGCTACTCTTAAAATGGACCCAGGTTTGGCTCTCAGCATCCATGTCAGATGGCTAACAACCACCTGTAACTCCATTTCCAGGGGATCTGACATCCTCGTCTGGCCTTTGAAGGTGCACAGAAACTCATGCAGGCACACATAAATAAAAGTAAATAATCACAAAAATAGTCAAAGAATGGGCTGGAGAGATGGCCTAGCGGTTAAGAGCGCCAACCTCTCTTGCAGAGACCAGGTTCGATCCCCAGCACCCATATGGCAGCTGAGAACTGTCTGAAACTCCAGTTCCAGGAGAACTCCAGTTCCAGGGGAATCCGACACCCTCTTCTGACCTCCGCGGCATTGCATGACACGGGTGCACAAACCTGCATGCAGACAGTACATTCATACACATACAGAAATAAATAAAATTAAAAAAAATAGTCAAAGAACAATAAGCTAAATAAGGCCCAGTGCTCACACACAAACACGTAGTCTGTGCTTCCCCCAGAAGGAAGGGAAAGTTCTTACAGCATGTAGATCACTGCATAGCCTTTCCTCCTTAGTAGTGGAATTCTATCATTTTACATTTAAATGACACTCTGGATTTAATTTAACAAAGCTTAAATTTAAATTTCAATAAATTATTTTTCTAAGCTACTAACAGCACACTATAATAAAAACCAAAATTTAGAAAGGCTCAGGGATCGTTACAGAAGAGGGGACAGAAAGATTCTAAGAGCTGGGAGTGGTGGCTGACATGAGAAAACAAGAGTATTCCAGACAGCTGGGAACTTATATGAACTCACAGCAATGATGACGGTATGAACAGGTCCCACATAAACTCGAGGGAGACAAAAAGCGCAGCACGGATGTGGGGAAATGGGTAAGAATCCCCATCCCTTCCGGGGAACCACTGGCAACCAATGGCTGCTAGGAACTGGAGAGACAGTCTTTTTATGAATGGGACTCAGTTTTTTTTTTTCATTTTTAGCTATAAGTGATAATCCATGAGTACAAGCATCCTTCATGCAAAACCTATCTGCAGGCTGTTGTGCCCAAACACCTACAGCCCCACCATCCAGTGGGGGGTGACAGGTTGTTTGTTCAATCAAGTTGATCAAATGAGTGTCCAGACTACATTGCTGTAGTTTCACCATTCACCCCAATCGCAGCCCTTACATTCTACCACGCCCCCTCTTCCGCAGGTTGTTCCCTAGGCTTAGAAAAGGGGCACAGGTGGATGAGAGGTAAAACAGTCCACTCTCTCTGGAGCTGTTGACTTGGACTCTGGTCAATTCTGGCTGTTTCCTTTCATGGGCTGACAGTTTGTCCAGGAATAACCTTTCGATCCTACTAATGAAGAACAAGCAATTAGATATATAGGTATTTAAGCAGCACTAATAGTTATGGTAGGTTACTTTAGCATAGACACATGTTTGGATATGTTAATCCATGAATTACAATTTTCCCCCCTGTTAAATATGACAGGGTCTTACTGTGGCTTATAACATCT
>VZQC01012993.1:136726-170420 GCA_009823505.1 Rhizomys pruinosus | reverse complement strand
GAAAAAAAAAACTGAGAGAAAGATGCAGGACAGTTATGGCAGAATGCATGATCTGGGATGGGGTGGGGGTGGGGGGGGAGGGAAAGGGAAATAAGCCTGAACCGAATTGGAAAAAATGTATGAAATGCACAAAGCATCAATAAAAAACTAATTAAAAAAAAAAAGATAACGGACTAGTATGTTTGAAACCCCAAACCATCTGGGCATAAAGAAAAAGAGATGGGGCTGAAGAGATGGCTCCGTGGTTGACAGCTCTGTCTACTCTTGCAGAGGACCCAGGTTCAATTCCCAGCACCCACGTGGTGGCTAATCGGTAACTTCATTTCCAGGGGATCTGGAGCCCTCTTCGACATCCTCTGGCATTGCATAACATGGGTGTACCTATCTACATGCAGGTTATAATACACTCATATACATAAAATAAAATAAAATAAAATAAAATAAAATAACAAAATTTTAAAAAATTAAAAAGAAAAGGACTTAATTTCATGTTCCTTATGACAGTGTGCTAACTCTTCTGTCAGAGAGGCTGTCACAGACTTGATCACTTGGAAGATAACCAATTAATCTGTCTCTTAAGGATTCAGATGATCCCATGTACTATTAGGGGAAAGCTTATTGTCATTGGGAGGGAGGTGTTGAGGGAGACACAGAGTCAGAGACATGCAGTGAAGCATTCAGTAGAAAATGTGCAGAACTGGCTTGGGCAGATCTCGAGGACATAGTGTGCTGTGCCTGCCATGCACAGGCCATTCTGGGAGACTCTTCCCAGCACTACCCTGAGCAGTTCTGCTAAACACCTCCAGGGCACTTCTGTGCTCCAACCTTCTGATGTACCAGTGAAGAAGGGAGATGGTCTTGGAATAAAGTCTGCATCTCAGGGTGAGATGAGACTAACAGGAGTGTCAGGGCTGCTCTGTGACTTTTCACCCAGAAACACACAAAGCCCCGTGTGGGGAGTGAAAGATTAGGAGGAGGCATTGCCAAAGAGGAGGTCCAGCTGTGGTTTTAATATGGTTTTCTTATTTAATTAATTAATTTTTAAACAACATAATTTTTAAGTTTTTTGTGACAGGATCTCACAATTATGTATGCCAGGCAATGAATGCATAAACCAAATGCTTTGATTTGCCTATTGCAAACACACACACACACACACACACACACACACACACACACACACACTCTCTTTCTCTCTCTTTCTAACACACGAGTTCATATTGTATAATATATACACATTTTGTTTGACAATTTAAATGAGTAAGTTGAAAAGACATTTAGATCAGAAAAATACATACTGGGAAAAAATCTATAAAGTCAGTAGAATGAGGAAAAAGCAATGCTAGAAAAAAATAATTAGAATTTTATTTTTATTTACCAATCCATTAAAGTGGTTTTCCAATACTCTATTTAAGGAAGAGTTACTGTAACTAAAGTTAGTCCCTGTTAAGTTCTTAAAAATTATAAAACTACATCTTTCTTAAAATGATCTTTTCACAAATTAAATTGTGCAGTTTTAATCAGTGAGGCTGTAATATTTTCCTTATTTTATTTTTAGTGTTGTCTATTAAATTAACATAAGCTACTAAAATAATGTCAATGTCAATATGATCTTTGGTATTAATTATAAACATTTTGAGGGGCTGAAAAGATAGCACAGTGGTTAAGGGAACTTGCTGACCTTGCGGAGGACCCAAGCCCCACTCCCTGTACCCACATCACAGCACCTGTGACCCCATTCCAGGTAACCTAGCCTCTTCTGGCCTCCAAATGCGTATGTGTACAGGTGGTGCAGATAGAGACAAGCAGGCATGCACATATGTGTAACTAAAATAAAAATTTTAAATTAGTATCTTACCTAAAGGAAAATATGTGAAAATTGTTTTCTCAAAATTTACAAGTTTGAATATTCTAGTAGAATGATTTCAATTATTCACTGAAGTTTTATTTCTGGCAATGGCAAAAATAAAAAATACTATGCTTTCAGTCTTCACTATAATGTTGGCTTTTTCTTTCGTGTCTAAAGCACCAGATCTGTTTATTTGAGATGCTGAAGAAAGGGAAATGCAGAGATCTGGGTTGTTGTTTTGTTTTGTTTTTTTAAGATTTATTTAGTTTTACTTCACGTGTATGATTCTTTTGCCTGCATCTATGTAAGTGCACCAGTGTATGGTGCCCTCAGAGGACATAAGATTCCCTGGAATTATGAATGGTTGTTACTGCCATGTGGGTGCTGGGAACCGAACACAGGTCTGCAAGAACAGCCACTGCTTTTAACCGCTAAACCATCTCTCCAATCTGGATTTTTTAGAGAAGTTCTTTGGGAGCCATCTGGGCTGTATTCATTCTGAAAATGTTTTCCTAATACTCCTGATGTCAAAACAGTGAAAATAATGAGGCATATTATTTATAACAGATTTGTTTTTTACACTTACAAGGACAACAGTGCACAGCTAGAAAAAATTCATTAAAACATAAACACGCTGAAAATTCCTTAAATACTCAGCATCTGCAGATTTTCTCCACCCATGAACACTTGTTCACACAGGGCTACAGAGGCTTTGAGAATTCAAGGCCCCACC
Organism: Rhizomys pruinosus; assembly: GCA_009823505.1. NCBI lineage: Eukaryota > Metazoa > Chordata > Mammalia > Rodentia > Spalacidae > Rhizomys > Rhizomys pruinosus. The sequence continues at coordinate 167,838 of VZQC01012993.1, read as the reverse complement.
AAACACACTGCCAGGATGGAACAGGGAGAGATGGAGAGGTGTCAATTTAAGGGAAAAACCCTGCAGAGATGTGGAGTCTGGAGAGAGGGCTCATCTGATGGTGAAATTGGGCTAGACCTTGAGGAAAGAGAGACTTCAAATAAACAGACATGATGAGTGAGGGCATCTCAGAGCCATCACAGCAATAGCAGGGGAGGATAGGGAGGATGGGGGGTGGGGGGTGGGATGGGGAGGGGACAGCAGGAAGACTCTTGAGGGAGGGCAATAGAAGGGGTCCTCAAGGTACAGCCCAGGGCAGATTATGGAGAACCAGTAGTCCTGGGCTAAGGGATCTGACTGGCAGGCAGTACTACAGACCCCTAACCAGAGAGTGACATTCACAGATTTTTATTCTAGGAAAACTCATCTGTGAATAGTAAGTAAAGGTGATGAAAGAAGGCAGTGAGGGAGGGAGATTAGAAGATAATAAACCACCACCAGATGCTGAGGTGATGAGGACCTGGCTCCATAGAAGAAAGCATATGAAGGCCAGGAAGAGGAAATTAAAGGCTAACCCCCAAACCTCTGTGTCTAGGAGACTGGTAATAGTAAAGAAGCAGAAAGCACAAGGACTTGTAAGACTGGGTGAAATTACTCATTTCTATTTTAGATATTTTGATTTTAAGACGGTCTTTTGAGCCAGGCATGGCAGCACATGCCTTTAATCCCAGCACTTGGGAGGCAGAAGCAGGCAGATCTCTGTGAGTTCAAGGCCAGCCTGGTCTACATAGCAAGTTCCAGGACAGCTGGAGCTATATGGAGACCCTGTCTCAAAAAGACAAAAGAAGGAAAAAAAAAAAAAGATGGTCTTTTATTATTGTTTTAGTTGTTGCTGCCGCTGTGATCTCAAGACAAGATCTCGAGCCTTGGTGGTGCCTCAACTCCATATTTAGCCCAGGCTGTCCTGAAACCTACATCCTGTCCTCCTGGCTGGGGCTACCAAATGCTGAGATTACAGGAGAGCCCTATCACACCTGGCTTCCCTCTGACTTTCCAAGGGGAAAATATCTCTTTTTTCCTCCTTGCTGGCACAGGCTGGAAAACCGCTGTGTTGCCAGGGCAGGAGCTCTGCAGTGAATTCCTAGTTGCTACCAGCTGCAGCTTATGAAAATAGAATGCTCTTGCCCTGGAATTCAGAGAAGGCGGCAGGCTGGCATAGTTTCACAAGCATCATGCACTAAAGCTGGGCGGTGCAGCTCAAGAGGAGGTTCTTTTCCCACAACCTCATCCTCCTAAGAAAACTTTTGGGAAGATAAAAATCATCTGGGTAGCAGGAGGCAAAATAATCTGGACTCAAATGGTTCTCAAACTTTAGGGTCTATCAGAAACCATGGGGGAAGGGAGCTGGGACAGCACATATCCCTGGGCCTGATAACCTGAGTTTCTAACTCAAGAGGTCTGTGATGGAACCCAGGAATCTGCATCTCAGGCAGGTTTCCAAGTATGTTCCTTCTGGTGTCCTGAGACCACATTTTGGGAATTGATAATGTAGAGGAACTGGTGAAGAGAAAGGAAGAGTACATGCTGGGCACTGTCAGTTTATCAAACTTTTCATTTTAGTGCCCAATATCCCAATGACAAAGAATAGCTCAGTGAAAAGTTTTGATTGGGAATAGTAGGAAGCACAAACAAGTAGGATGCAAAGTAGATACTTTATGATAAGTAAAGGAATAAAACAGAAGAAGCTAGGAAGAGAATGATGTGTCTAACAGTAAGTTGTGGACGAGCTAGAGAGATGGCTCAGAGGTTGAGTGCTCACTGCTCTTCCAGGGAACGGGAATTAGGTGACTCCCTCTTCTGGCCTACACAGGAATCTGCACACATGAGCACATACACACATGCAGATACACACACACACATACATACACACACACACACACACACACACACACACACACACAGGCTAGGATTAGTTGCTCTTCTGATCTTCACTGGGACTCACTGGAAAGCAGCCAGTCAAGTGTTTTTCCCTGAAAGAAGACTTGAATACCCATTAGTATCTAGTTGAATAGGTCTATTCATGTTTTGTGTTTAGTTATGAGTTAGTTTTGATAGATTTATATATCTAGGATTTTCTCTATCTCATTAAGATTATGTATTTTTTGACATTCAAAATTAGCAGTAATACTCAGAATCTTTTTTGTTTCCTTACAAGAGAAGTAATGTCCTAACCCTATTTTCAATTTCAGTAAGGTTCTGTCTGTCTCTCTCTGTCCTTCTGTCTCTGACTTTCCCTAATCTGTCCTTAGCTAAAGGTTCCTGATCTGTTGCTATTGGTTTTAGTTTTATTTATTTTCTCCATGAGCTTTTGTATTCTCTATCTCTGCTGTAATCTCAAATATTTCTTCCTTTCTTCTATATTTGGGATTAGTTTATTTATTCTTTTTATAGCTTTTTAAGTCCTGAAAATAGGTTTGTTGATTTGAGATTTTTAAAAATGTTTTAATATAAGCACTTAAAGCTACAAAGTTCCACTTTGGCACTGCTGGTATTGCCTTGTTAAATTTTACTACTTCAGATTTCCATTTTCATTTTTCTTATTTTATTTTTATTTATTTAAAAAATTCTTTAGGCAGCTAGAGAGATAGCTCAGAGGTTAAGAGCACTTGCTGCTCTCTCAGAGGATCAAAGTTCACTTTCCAGCACCTATATTGAGCAGCTCATAACTGCCTGTAACAAACTCCAGGGGATCCAACACAATCCTCTGAACTCTGTGGGCACCTGATTGCATGTGTACACACACATGAACATACACACATAATTAAAATAAATTAAAACAAAATTTCTTTAATTTTGAGAATTTCACCTTTGTGTATGATGAAATATGATCACATTTGCTCCCTATTTAGCCCCTCCGACTTCTTCCACATCCCTCCCAACATCCCCCCTCCCAACTTCATGACTTTCTTTCTTTAATATAGAACCCAGCTGGGTGTGGTGGCACACGCCTTTAATCCCAGCACTTGGGAGGCAGAGGTAGGCAGATCTCTGTGAGTTCAAGGCCAGCTTGGTCTAGGTAGTGAGCTTCAGGTCAGCTGGGACAAAAGGGAGACCTTGTCTCAAAAAAGAACACAGGGGAATCCGACACCCTCTTCTGACCTCCGCGGCAGACCTGCATGCAAACAATACATTCATACACATAAAAAATAAATAAATAAATAAATTAAAAGTTGTTAAGAAAATAACTGTTAAAAAAAGAACACACATACACACACAAACAAAAACAAACAAACAAAAAGAAACAAAAAACAACAACACTCAAATATATAGCCCATTGGATGTTTAGGGCTGTGTTGAATTCTGTAAGTTCGTTAAGCTTCTAGTTTTTCTTTGACTCTTATGTAACTTCATAGTATTTGTGGTTGGAGATGTCACACACCTTTAAAGGTGTGATGTCCTTAAAGTCTATTGATAAGATCTGTGGCAAGCCTCATATACATGTGAGAGGAGTGTGTGTGACTGTGAGACAGTCTATACTAGATCTAGTTGGTGGTGTGGGCTCATCTGTACTCTATTTCCGTATGTATCAACTGTGTGGTTTACTAGTTCTGATAACGTTTTGGTGAAATCTTTAAAGTTCTTTATATCTATCTGATCATGTCATTGGCAGAGAAAATTTTAACTTCTTCCTTTACAATTGAATAAATTTTTCTTGCCTAATTGACCTGGCTAGGAATCCTAGTACTTTGTAAAATGGAAGTAGCAAGAATGGGCATTGTTTTTTGTTTGTTTCTTTGTTTGTTGTTGTTTTTCCTGAAAGTGATTATCTTGTTCCTGATATTAAAGGATATTTTAATTCTTCAACACTAAGGAGAACATTAGCTGCAGGCTTGTCAATATTTATTTTGTTGAGATAACTTATTGAAAATGTATGCTAAGAAAGAATGTTAGGGCTTTGTTTTGTCTTTTTGAGATAAGGTCTTCCTGTAGCCCCAGGTAGACCGGAATTCCCTGATGGCTATGTAGACCAGGCTGGCCTTGAACTCACAGATATCTGCCTGCCTCTGTCTCCCAAGTGCTGGGATTAAAGATGTGCACCACCACGCCTGGCTCAGAATGTTAGGTTTATTATCAGATTTTTTTTCTGCATATTTTGAGATGATCATATGGTATTTGTCTTGCAAGTAGGAGGACCTGAGTTTGGTCCACAGATTGAGTTTATCTGGACCTGGGCTTTTCTTTCTTGGGAAACTTTTGATTATAGATTCAATTTCCTAATTTGTTATTGGTCTGTTTGTGATTTTTTTATTTCTTCCAGAACCCACTTCTGTTAGCTTCTGTTATACAATATATCCATTTCTTCTGTGCCATACAATCTATTTGCATGTAATTTTTCATAATAGTCTTCTCTAATCTGTTAGTTCCTCTTACATTGCTGTGACCACACACCTAGCACGAGCAACTTAAAGAAGGAAATATTTATTTAGACTCAAAGTTTCAGAGTTTCAGTTCCCAGTCCTTGGCTCCATGGATTCAGGTCCATGTGAAGCAGAACTTGAAGGCAGTGGAGGGTGTGGATAAGCAACAGGATTCAGAGGGCAATGAATGGGCTGTGGTCCAGGCATCACTTTCGAAGGCATGCATTCCAGTGGTCTTCTTCTTCTACCAGCCAGGCTTCACCACCTAGAGTATCCATAAAGGCCCCAAATAGTACCACTAGCTGAGGACCAAGTGCTAACAGTTGAGCCTGTGAGAGCTATTTCATGGCCAAACCATAAAAGAGACTGTGCATCTTGTGGTATAAATGCAATGCCTCTTATTATTTGAGTCTTCTCTTTTTTGTTAGTTTATCTAGTGGCTTATCAGTTCTACTAGTTTTCAAATAACAAACTCTTGTGTTATGGATGTTTTCTTCCTTCCCTTTTCTTTTCTTTTCTTTTCTTTTCTTTTCTTTTCTTTCCTTCTCTCTTCTGAATGTTTCCAAATTGATTTTTTGTCTTTACCATCTATCTATGGTTTAAATAATAACAAAGTCCTCTACTATGATTGTTTTATTGTTTATTTCTCTCTTTCAATTAATATTTACTTATGTATTTAGATGTTCCAATGTTTCACTTGTGTTCTTTTGAAGAACTGACTATCATTATATAACAGCTTTTGTTTCCTTTTACAATTTCTTAGTTTAAAATCTATTTTATTTGGTAGAATTATAGCCCTTCATGTTTTCTTTTGTTTTGCATCTTCAAAGAACTTTTTTCAGTTTCAATGCATCTGTAACCTTAAAAGAAAGGAAGTCTGTTGTGGAGGCCTATAGTTAGGTCTTAACATTTTGTTGTTGATTATTTTTAAAAACACTTTAGGCTATTCTGCCTTTAGATTAGATAATTTACCCTATATTTAAATTATTGATAAGACTTACAGTTCCCTTTTAAATTTTTGACCACTTTTACATACTTGGTTGTGTCTTCTTTAGTGATATGGTATTTTGTGTGGTTGGTTTTCTTTTTTTTTTGAAAGACAGGGTCTCCCTGTAGCTCCAGCTGTCCTGGAACTCACTATGTAGACCAGGCTGGCCTTGAACTCACAGAAATCTGCCTGCCTTTACCTCCCAAATGCTGGGATTAAAGGCATGTNCAAACCATAAAAGAGACTGTGCATCTTGTGGTATAAATGCAATGCCTCTTATTATTTGAGTCTTCTCTTTTTTGTTAGTTTATCTAGTGGCTTATCAGTTCTACTAGTTTTCAAATAACAAACTCTTGTGTTATGGATGTTTTCTTCCTTCCCTTTTCTTTTCTTTTCTTTTCTTTTCTTTTCTTTTCTTTCCTTCTCTCTTCTGAATGTTTCCAAATTGATTTTTTGTCTTTACCATCTATCTATGGTTTAAATAATAACAAAGTCCTCTACTATGATTGTTTTATTGTTTATTTCTCTCTTTCAATTAATATTTACTTATGTATTTAGATGTTCCAATGTTTCACTTGTGTTCTTTTGAAGAACTGACTATCATTATATAACAGCTTTTGTTTCCTTTTACAATTTCTTAGTTTAAAATCTATTTTATTTGGTAGAATTATAGCCCTTCATGTTTTCTTTTGTTTTGCATCTTCAAAGAACTTTTTTCAGTTTCAATGCATCTGTAACCTTAAAAGAAAGGAAGTCTGTTGTGGAGGCCTATAGTTAGGTCTTAACATTTTGTTGTTGATTATTTTTAAAAACACTTTAGGCTATTCTGCCTTTAGATTAGATAATTTACCCTATATTTAAATTATTGATAAGACTTACAGTTCCCTTTTAAATTTTTGACCACTTTTACATACTTGGTTGTGTCTTCTTTAGTGATATGGTATTTTGTGTGGTTGGTTTTCTTTTTTTTTTGAAAGACAGGGTCTCCCTGTAGCTCCAGCTGTCCTGGAACTCACTATGTAGACCAGGCTGGCCTTGAACTCACAGAAATCTGCCTGCCTTTACCTCCCAAATGCTGGGATTAAAGGCATGTGCCACCATGCCCGGTCTTTATTTCCTTTTAAAAAATCTCTTGCGTTTCTGTAGAATTTTGTTTTTCATTAACACAAATTTTAGAGAAAACACAGTAACAAAAGTCTATTTTATCCCAGTGCAAGTTGTCATCAATTGCATGAAAATACTACAATTTCTGTCTTCACACACATTTTTGTTTGGGGATTAACAACATACTTTTTTATATAATATATTGGTTAAAATAGTATAGGTATTGTTATTTTAGAGCTTTTAGGTTTAATCATTTTCAAGAGTTAAAAGTTATTTATACAGCATGGTTATAGAGAAGTATTTAGAACTCAGTTATGAATTTACTATTGCCAGAAAAATTTATACTTTCATATATTTCATATTCTTAATATTCTTTCATTTTAGCTTAAAGAACTCTCCTTAGGATTTCCAGTGGAGCAGGTTTAGACGTGATGAAGAATGCCCTTGGTTTTTGCATGATAAAGGCTTTCTCTCCTCCATTTCAGAAAACTAGGTTTATCCAGTATTTTCAATATGTCATCCTATTCTTGTATTCTAGTCTGCATATATTACTGCTGGAAAAAAAAAAGACAAACTGCTGAGAGCCTTATCAAGATTCCCTTCTATGTAGCATATCACTTTTCTTTCAAATCTTCAAAATTCTTTTGGACTTTTGACAATTTGAGTACAATGTACTTTGAGGGAAACTGAGGAGAGAACTTGTTTGGGTATATCTTTATTTCCTTTGTTTGATGGGCATGTTTCTGAAGGTTTGAGAAGTTTTCACCAGTTATATCTTTACTTAAGGTCCTCTCTTCTCTCTCTACTGAAAATATAGACAACAGATAGATATAGAGATATGATATATATTCATGTTTGATTTATATATACTTGATATATACATATACACATATGACATTGTATGTAGTGTGTGTGTGTGTGTGTGTGTGTAATTAATAGTATCCCATACATCTAATGGGCTTTCTTAGACAATTTCTGCTATTCTCATTAGACTGGATAATTTCATTTGTAGAAATTCACATTTTCTTTGTGAGTCCATTGTTTAGACTCTATTTTATTTTTCATTTCACTGCATTATATTCTTCAGCTCCCAGATTTCAATTTACTTCCTTTTTATCATTTCTTTCTCTGTTGAAGTCCTTATTTCATTCATTCATGGTTGTTCTGAATGACATCATAGGCTTCTTTATCTGTCTTCTCTTATATCTTACCGAGTTTCCTTATAATCATTATTTTTTATTCCTTTTCAGTCAATTTGTGGATGTCCATTTGTGGCTGAAACAACTTAAAGGAGAGAGCATTTAATTTGGTTTACAATTGCAGAAGAGACGCAGTCCATCATGGAGGGTGGCAGGACCTTGAAGCCAGCCTATCACATTCCATCAGCAATCAGAAGGCACAAAGAGAACAGGAAGTAGAGCCAGGCTCTAAAAACTCAAGGAATCTCTAAATGTGTTTAGGAATCAACCTATGGTTTATTTTCAGAATTTGTAATTTTGACTTATGTGTGGAGTGTATATATGCATATTTTGGAATAATAAAAAAAAACCTCAAGGCTTCCCTCTAGTGATGTATTTCTTCCTGGAATGCTCCACCTTCTACAGGTTCCATAACCTTCCACATAGCTGGGGACCAAGTGACAAATCATGAACCTAAGGAGGACGTTCCACATTCAAGAACAATTGAAAATTATTTTCCTTCTTTAGTGGAATCATGTTTTCTTGCTTTTTTTCATGGTTTTGTGTGTGTGTGTGTGTGTGTGTGTGTGTGTGTTTATGAGAGAGAGAGAGAGAGAGAGAGAGAGAGAGAGAGAGAGAGAGAGAGACTTTGCAATGATAGCTCTACGTTTGAGACAGCAGTCATCTCTTCTAGATTTCCAGGTGGTTCAGTGGGAAAGACAATCACCAGTGGACACGTGCATTGACTGAATGGGTGAGGAACTAGTGTCTGCCAGCTGAAGTCGACATCAGCTAAGCTCATGGGGAGTCTGTGGCAGCAGCAGAGGGGCTACAGTTCTCCTCATCTTTTCTCTTATGGGGGAAGCAGCTGTAGACAAAGGAATGCCCCAATGCTCACTCGTGGCAGTCTGGGATGTTCTCACCACAAATGAAACTCAGTGTCCTCAAGAAACAAATTATTTGGGAAGAAATTATCTGATCCAAATATGTCATAGAATTCAACAATTCTTGAAACAAACTTTTGCTTTTAAGGAAATTATCACACTTGAGAAACAATATTAACGAGATGTGATAGAAAACACACATTGGACTGGCTTCTAATTGATGGAATGGATTACTTTATGAAACAAAAAGAGCCTGGAGCTGGTGCTGGACCCAGGGAGATTTATCCAACAGCTTAGGGATGTGATCCTGAAGCCAGATTCCCTCTGCTGCACCCCAACCCCCGAGTTATCCCAATATTGTGTGCTCTTATGGTCTCAAAATGCCAACCATCCATTTCTGGGTCCACATGCCTCTTTATTCTCAGAAAAAAAAATGACTGTTTTTGAAATCTCATGGGGACCCTTGACAGTTAACTTTCTTGGTTAAAACACCGCTGACACCCAGATTAACTATGATGGGAAGAGAAAGAGAGAGTGCGGTTTGAAAGTGATGATCTACTCAGTGAGCAGTAACCTACCTCACTGTAGCTGGGGGGAATCAGAACCCCAGAAAAGCATGGATCTCCACATGAAAATGAGGACAACTAGAAAAGGAGAGGAAGGCAGTAAGTCATGAAGATAGTGACTGACAATGCTGTGATCTAGCACACTTTTAATTCCAGTCCTGTTTCTGAGACCCCCAAATCCTCCTTCTAATTTTATTTTCTTGTTTCGACAAGGTCATGTATAGCTCAGGCTAGCCCTGAACTACTGATCTTCCTCCCTCTACCTGCTAAGTGGTGGGATTACAGACGTGCATTGCAACACTGGCTTCCAATAGCAGAGATGAATAACTTACTAAAGAGCAGTAGTTCAGTTTGACAAGGTAAGACGTCCATGAAACTGGGTCCTGGCAAAGGGAGGCTAACCCCACTAGAAATGTCTCCCTCCTCTCCACAGATAAATATCCTGTCCCCAGACTCTGTACCTCAGCGGGTTTGGAGTTCTATTTTGTAAATGACAGGAAAAGGGGACTCTTTTTTGAAAAATTTCCCAGAAAAAATGTGTTTTGTTTTAGAAGCATCTTCCACTAAGTCCTAGACATCACTCTCCAGTTGCTTCTTCTGCTCTGGATAGACTTAAAGCTCACCCTCATAATGAAGTGTCAGAACGAAATGGCCAGGAAAATAATGACTACACTTGTGCCAGTGCTTTCTGAGCTCCTCTGACTGAGTTGCTTGTCCTTTGCAAGAGATCAGAGAAACATGGCTGAAAATTAATAAGGGATTCTGGCAGCTTGGCTGAGTCTTGGAACTAAGGACAATCACCCTTCATCTGCCCTCATTCCTAATCCCTTTTTATAGACCCAAAAGGACATGTACACACTTGGTGAAAATGTTAGAAAGCATTTCTGAATGTTCGAGAAATATTAAAAACATTATACAAGTAAATTCTTTCATGTAATTATATTTAACAAGTGGAATTGAGGGGATGTGTCTGTTTATGTAGCACATTCCTCAGAATGATCTGTAATTTCATTCATTGGTCATTAATTCCATGGGGATTTCAATATTCTCGCTCAGAAGCAATGTGCTATTCCTAAACCTTAAAGGGCAGATGCTACTCATGGCCCTTCTCAAATGCAAGATTAGGCAAAGACAATTTACCAAATAAGAAAGAACCATTAAAATATCATCTATAGAATAAATATATAGAAACAACTGTGCTCAGTTCAGAGCTTCACAGATCCCAAATATATACTTGACTTGATATTAACATACAGGTCTATTGTATTCCTATGGGTACATCATGTTCCTTCCTTTCTCCCTCCCTCTTTCTTTTCTCTTTATTTCTCTTTCTTCTTTCTTTCTTTCTTTCTTTCTTTCTTTCTTTCTTTCTTTCTTTCTTTCTTTCTTTCTTTCTTTCTTTCTTTCTTTCTTTCTTTCTTTCTTCTTTTACAGTCTGGTAGTACTGTACCCCAGGAAGACAGACATTCTTGGATGTTTTTATAGACTGTTCCCATGTAATCCATAGCCTTCTTCCTCCACAGTGCTATGGCACACAGTTATTTTGCATGTAATTTCCCTGGCACTGCCCATGTGCCATCCTACTTTAAGTAGGGCTGGCATTGATTGATTCATTATTTATTTATCTATTTAGCATGGGCCTGTGTGTGTGTGTGTGTGTGTGTGTGTGTGTGTGTGTGTAGGTCATAGGACAACCTGAGAACTCACACACTGCTTTCTTCTCCTTTGTCAGGAGAAACCTAGACTTCTCTAGCAATAGAAGTAACTGGCAGCGCTTCTCTTCTTCCCATCCTAGGATACAACAGGCAAGCGCCTAGCAAGGGGTGTCTCTGCAAAGCTGGTTATAAACTCCCACTTTTCTTTTTTTTCTTTTTTTGGTCTTTTCGATACAGGGTTTCCCTGTAGCCCCAGCTGTCCTGGAACTCGCTCTGTAGACCAGGCTGGCCTTGAACTCACAAAGATCTGCCTGCCTCTGCCTCCCAAGTGCTAGGAGCTATAACTCTTCTCTTGCGATTGTTAGCTGCCGGTGGCAGTACCAAGTACTTACTCAGCCACACTGGCAACACCTTTTTGTTCGCCCTCCAAAGAGACTCTTGCTATCTCAGTGGCATAAACTATACGAAGCGAGAGCTGCATAACTTTGATGGTGAGTTCTGTTACAAGAAACTTTCTTTGACTAGCTGAGTTTTTGGTGCATGAGAAAATAAGTTGGCTCATACTATACCAATTAGGAAGTGGTAGTATTTGGTGGTGTTTATAGCAAGGATTTATGGGATTAAATTTCTAGTGGAAAGATCTGTCTTGGTATACATTGCCCAAAAGAAGTCATTTGCTTGCCTGAACAATTTTTATTTTATCTCTCTTTAAAAACAAAATGTCTCTTGAGTTGGCTTTTTAAAATAGAAGACAAGAGGCTGAAGAGATGGCTCAGTTAAGAGCACTGGCTGCTCTTGTAGGGGACCAGGGTTCAGTTCCCAACATCCACATTGTAGCCAACAACCAATAGCAACTAGTTCCAGGAGATCCTTTTCTGGCCTCTGTGGGCATTGTACACATGTGGTGCCCTTACATATATGCAGGCAAAACACTCATACATATAAAATAAAAATAAAAAATTTAAAAATATTTTAAAATAGGAGATAGAAAAATTAAGGGTATTTTGAAACAGACACTTAATATAAAACTGGCCTTAATAAGGTTTTTTAAAATAGGTCCTATGTATTTAACATTTGTATTCAGACTATAGATTTGGCTTATATGACATATATATTGCCACATCTTAAAGTCAGAATTTCCAAAGGAATACTTAATACCTTGCTTCCAAACTCTCTCCTGTTCCTAGTTTGTCTACTTCCACCACCTCTTCCAGCCACTTGGATTCAACAGCACAGTCCACAGCCAGTCTTGCTCAACTGAGCCTGATTTCCAGCACTCCATGTCTCTTGCATGAAATTCTAAGATAAGCATGTAATGGAGATCACGTCCCACACTGACTCACTCTGCCCCAAACCATTTAATACTTTAGTGGGACCTTGAGAGCTACACAAAAATTTTCCTGAAGAAAGTATTAAGGGGCCTTTCCAATTGGGTCAAAGTATCTTTCAGTTTCACCTCTGCTACCCATAATCTGGCCAAAATATCAATAAGCCATAAGCTTTTAAGCTACAGGTTTCTCTATCCTGTGACCCTTTGTTCATTTTCTTCCTTAACAGTGAAGTTCTTTGATCCCTTCAAAGGCCACTTGCTCTGTGAAATCATCCAAGATCCCCTGACCAGACAGATACTCTTTGTCCTGAATGTCCACAGTCTGATCCTCAGCATCTCTGCTCTTCATCCCTTGAGGTTATTTATGAATTCTGTGTTCTTCTTATTAACAGAAAGTGGTCACAGCTGAGAATATATGGTCCTGGGAACCCAACTCAGGTCCTCTGGAAGAAGTGCAAGCACTCATAACCACACCTCTTCAGCTGCCAGCCATTACCTTCATATGCAAACAAACAGCTCCCATCCTTAAAAGCTTTCGGGGAGAGTGGTGGGAGCCCTTCCTGCAAACAGTACTAATTAGGCAATCTCCTCCACTGCTGGACATCACAGGCTTCACTGCAAAACACTGCTGTCTGTAGCTTCTGCAACTTTTAGCTCAAAGTAAAAAAGATGGTTATAATAAACTCTTTGATTGCTATTAAGAATTTATCCAAAGGGATCTGGAAAAAGCAATATTTATAGTTTGCAAAAGAGCTACACTCAAGACTCTGATACTTACCAGGTGACAGAAATAATATTCTTTTTATTGGCTTAAGAACTACTTCTCTGGGGCTAGAGAGTTGCACAGCATTTAAAAGCACATACTGCTCTTGCAGAAGACCCAAATTAGGTTCCCAACAACCACATTAGGCAGCCCCAAACCAGCTGTAAATCCTGCACCAGAGGATCCAATGCCATCTTCTGGGCTCTGTGGGCACCTGCATGCACATCCATATACACCCACACAGATATACACACATCCATATATGCCCACACAGATATACACACATCCATATATGCCCACACAGATATACGCACATCCATATACCCACACACAGATATACACACATCCATATACCCACACACAGATATACACACATTCATATACCCCCACACAGATATACACACATCCACATGCCCCACACAGTTATACACACATACATATACCTACACACAGATATACACACATCCATATACCCACACACAGATATACACACATCCACATGCCCCACACAGTTATACACACATCCATATACCCCACACAGATATACACACATCCATATACCCACACACAGATATACACACATCCATATGCCCCCACACAGATATACACACATCCATATACCCCACACAGATATACACACATCCATATACTCCCACACAGATACACACACATCCATATACCCCACACACTTATACACACATCCATATACCCTCCACAGTTATACACACATCCATATACTCCCACAGATACACACACATCCATGTACCCACACACAGATATACGCACATCCAAATACCCCACACAGATATACACACATGCATATACTCCACACAGTTATACACACATCCATATACCTCACCACAGATATACACACATCCATATACCCCCACACAGATATACACACATCCATATATGCCCACACAGGTATACACACATCCATATATGTCCACATAGGTATACACACATCATTATACCCCCCCACACAAATATACACACATCCATATACCCCCACACAGATATACACACATCCATATACACCCACACAGATATACATGCATACACATAATTTGAGAAATTTAAATTAAGAAAAATTTAAAGACATGTTTTTCTAGAGTGGAAACAATAATGACAGTTAGGATGAATGGAATGGGTTTTGTTCTTGCTGCTAGAGTGTTTTAAACTTTCTTCCTAAAGGATCTGACCTAGTTATAATGCTTAGCTCCTGCAGGTTCGGGGTGGCCATGTGCGCACATTTCCAGTTCTGTACATGAAACTCCCAACTTGACCTATCTCTAAAATGAGAATTCTTATAGAATATAAAGGAATTCCATGGGCTCTTCAAAAGGGATGCATTTAGGAACACTGTGGCATCACACAGACCTACACCCTTATCTGCTCTCTGTCATTCATAGACTCCAACCTATCATAAAGATTTCTGCTCTTAACACTTGATGATGTTTGTTCACATGGGGGTGGGAGGGATGAGATGAAGGGGGTATCTTTTCTAATTACAGAAACAAAAGTCTCTTTGGGGGCCGATTGGCCATTATAGGTCATCACCTGGCCCAGGACAAATAGCTTTCTCCAGGGAAATACTGGGTACCCGCATGCTCAGGCTCAGATTCCTGAAATCATTTCTAAAGAAGAGGATAGAATTTCCATGGTTGCCTAAGACTGAATTAAAACCATTTGGGAAGAGATAAATTATTAAAAGCATATTTATGCTCACATGCACACACACACACACACACATGCATGCACACACGAATAGAATGGATGCTTGTAGAGTAGAAATTGTCTATATAAACTGAAGTTACTTTCAAATAAAACATGACTGACTTTAAATTGAGAAACAAAAATTTGTGAAATATGAACTTTTTAAAAAGAATTTACACTTATTCCACTGAATTATATTTAGTTAGAAATAGGTGCCAACATTTCCCCTACTAGATCAATGATGACAAGGAGTTTATTTTATGTTACTTGTAAATCCCATGAAATCAGAGATTTTGTGTATCTTCCTTGGTAACGTATCCCCGATGCTTAGTAGAGACCCTGACCTCGGAAAGGCTCAATTATTTTCTATTTGGATAAATAATAAAAACAAAGCTTCCATTAAATGATGAGCACTTGCACTAGAACAGGGCATTACACAGAAGAGAAATCTTAGACTGAATTAAACCATATGCAGTGAACTATAAAGGTGTCAAGGGAAAGGCTTTTCCCTATAAAGAAGGACTGTCTATAAACTGCTGTGACACTCCAAGTCAGCAATGGTCTGTAATCCCAAGAAATATCTATGACAATATAGTAGTTGAGCAAATATGCATCCTTGTTTTAAAAAAGGTATCGTGGGGCTGGAGAGATGGCCTAGCGGTTAAGAGCACCAACTGCTCTTGCAGAGGACCCAGATTCGATCCCTAGCACCCACATGTGGCTGAGAACCGTCTGTAACTCCAATTCCAGGGGTACTCCAGTTCCAGGGGAATTCGACACCCTCTTCTGACCTCCGCGGCATTGCACAGACCTACACGCAGACAGTACATTCATACACATAAATAAATAAATTAAATTAAATTTAAATTTAAAAAAGGTGTTAAAAAAGGTATCGCTCAGGACTACAAAGATGGCTCAGCCAATAAACTGCTTGCCTTGTAAGCATCCTAGTTTGATCCCCAAAAGCAAGGTGGAGACAAGAGGATCCCTGGGACTCACTGGCTAGTCAGCCACATCTACTTGGCCATTTCTACACCACTGAGAGACTCTGGCTCAAAGAAAAGGTTGTGCTTGATGAGCAATCCCTGAAGTTATCCTCTGACCTACACATGCACACAGGGGCACCTGCACCTGTACACACAAACACACACACACACACACACACACACACACACACACACACACACCCATCCCAAACACTTCACACTGCCCTTCTATGAAAGCTGAATGTTTGAACTATGGAAGCCTTGCTTCTCTCTGGCATCAGCAAGAGTATATAATCTCTTCTCATGAGGTCTCCTGTCAGAAGCCACCACAGACATTCCAACAAACATGTCCTACAATACCACTGACCAGCCAAACTAAATGTGCCCTTCTATATTCCCCTGCAGCTTGATAGTACAGGCTTGTGAAGGCATTTCATGTCCCTCAGAGTCTTTCTGCAGACTCTCTGGATGACGTGGCCCAGCTGTCACACTGACCTCCCAGGACACTGGAACTTCCCGCCTCCAAACGCCATGAAGTAGTCCAAGAAAGTATGTTTCTCTAAATTTGCCTTTTCCCAGCGTTCCTGTGGGAAGAAAACATTTTTTGTTCCTAATTCAGTCTTACATAAATAAGCTTAACTTTTAACTCTAGGCTAAAAATGACTTGTACAGCTAATCCTTGCATATAAAGTTGCAGAGTTGTTGGTAATTTTTTCCAACCTGTTATTAATATCAGACACAATTGTGTTTTTGGAACATGAACTTATAAATAAAAAAGGCTTAGCCAGACTCCTAATAAGTGGCAAATGTAAATGATAACATAAATCAAGCACATAATTGACCTAAGAAGAGGAAGACTATTTACAATAAGGTCTCAGGCTTTATCATAAAATTGCTCTTAGTAATAAATTTCATAACAAGACACTGACAGCCCCGCTTGCTGCTGGGAGCTTGGGATGTGGAATGACGACATCTGGATGCCAGTTCTGCCAGTTTTACTTAAAGGCAAAGGATGAACCAATGAACTCTTAAGATTCTGTTCAGCCCTGTGATTTCCCGAGCATACAGAATAGCAGATCACTGCTTTAATTTGCTGCATTTTATTTTGTGGGAAATAGGAACTCAGGAAACAGTTGCAAAAGCAATTGCCAGAGGAATATGAAGAAAGTTTTCTATCAGAATCAAGGCTAGTCACATTAACATGCCTTCCTGGTTTTACATGGATTTCATTTTTAGAGGTTGTTCAGACCACACTGCTCTCTATCGGATCTGTAAGGCTGCAACATCTGCATTCCAAATATGATTTCCACTTTGTAGCAGAGAAATATGGCTGCCGAATGATACAGTCTTAGTTAACTTAGGATTCGTATTCTTGGCAAAAAAAATGAAAAAGAATGTTATACATTGAAAAAAGATAACTTACAGGTTTGAACAATTCAGGTTCAGAAAAATACTTCGGATTTCTATGGAGCCAAAATGGAGACAGATTCAGCAGGTCACCAGAAGGAACCGTGTAACTCTAAGAAAAGTCAGTTTTCAAATTATTTATTTTGAAATATGCTTTGAAGGGGCTTTGAGCTATTAAAAATAAAGCTATAATTATATTGTACAAAAGAGAACATCAAGAGTGAGAAAAATCTCCTAGATAGGCCATTTCCGAGTGTGTGTGTGTGTGTGTGTGCGTGTGTGCGTGCGTGTGTGTGTGTGAGGTTTTATGCATACATGTACATGCACTTGTGTGAGGGTACGATCACCCATGCAAGTGTATGTGGGAGTAGAATTTGAACTCAGGATGTCATTCTCTGCTGAGTGACACACACACACACACACACATACACATATGCATTGTGTGTGGTGCGTGCATATGTGCTGGGGCTCACATGTGGAGGTCAGAGACTTGAGGGAGTCAGTTCCCTCCATCCACCATGTGGGAGCTAGGTGGTCTTCATGCTTGGCAGCAAGCACCTTTACCCACTGAGCCATTTTTCCAGCATCTTTACAACTATTTTTTAAATATTTATTTATTTATTTATTTATTTATTTATTTATTTATCTGCATGCAGTTTGTGTACCCATGTTGTGCAATGCTGCGGAAGTCAGAAGAGGGCATAGGATTCCTCTGGAACTGGACGGTTCTCAGCCGCCATGCTGGGGATCGAACCAGGGTCCTCTGCGAGAGCAGTCGGTGCTCCTAACTGCTAGGCCATCACTTTTAATTTTACAATTAAAAGTGGGTTTGAGGCAGCAGAAAGTAGTGTGAGGTCATCAAGTTTTAATGTGGGAGAAACCATATTGGATCCAGAAGGACTTGAACATTTATTTATTGGAGACATGGTCTCCCAGTGAACCTAGAGCTTGCCATTTGGGCTATGCTTGTTGGCCACCAAGCCCCTGGCACCTGCTTGTGTTCACCCTCCAGCATTGTGTGTACAGGTGTGCACCCTCACATACTTCCTTCTCCTTCCAGAGACAAAGACCAAACCCAGATTCCTGCACTTGCTAGGCAATCGCTCTACCACTGAGCTGAATCCTTACCCCCAACACTCTTATTTGTAGATGGATGCTGGGGAACTGAACTCGGGTCCTCACGTTCGTGGGGAAAGCCCTTTTATAAACTGAGCCATCACCCTAGCTCCCAGAAAGGTTATTCCATTTCATTTTATTTTTATTTATTTATTTATTTATTTATTTATTTATTTATTTATTTATTTATTTTTTGAGACAGGGTCTCCCTGTAGCTCTACCTGGTCTGGAACTCACTATGTAGACGAGGCTGGCCTTGAACTCACAAAGTGCCTCCTGAGTGCTGGGATTAAAGATACCACCACTATGCCTGGTTATTTCTATTGCAGCTTCTGATTTCCAACAATGAGGTTTACAGCAAGTGTTCTCAGTGGAAATCATAATTTTTGCATAGGTTGTACAGCAGAAAAGCCTAACACTGAGACAAGGACAGTGGTCACAGCAGCACCGAGCACAGGGCAGTGATTTGAATATCAGGGCAGGAGGACCAAATTAATTTCTTAAGTATAAAAGTAGCCCTTAGGGAAGAAAGGAACCCAAAGACAATGGGGCAGGAAGACTTGGGGCAAAGCAAATGTTGTACATTCATTTACTTGGGTTTCGGCCTGGGTTCTAGTGGTCATGGAACTAGAGATAAGCCCATATGTACTTCCCCACACAGCAGAATCGAAACTCTCCTTCCCTATTCAGGTTCTAGTAGGCTTTGTGATCTATAAACTCTAGACCAAGACCTAAGAACACTCTCATACATTCCCCCTTTCATTGCCATATTGGGGAATCATAGGACATGATGTTCCATCATATGGTCACCAACTCTAATGAAATGAAGTAGCTTAGAAAGTAATTCCTACTGTCAAGTATCACAAGCCCTGTCTATTAAACCCTATACAAATTTGACATGTTCTCATGGCACTTGTAATGCACTTATCTTAAGTGTGTATATCCCAGCATCTTTACAACTTTTACAATTAAAAGTTGGTTTGAGGCAGCAGAAAGTAGTGTGAAGTCATCAAGTTTTAATGTAGGAGAAACCATATTGGATCAAGAAGGACTTGAACATTGCTTAAGAATTGGCAATGTCATTTCTAGGAGACCTGGACAGAGATGGATTCACAACTGAGCAAAATGAGGCCTTTGCTGATGATACCCTCCAGCCATTTTCAAAAAGAGGAATGGATTTGTGAGTCCCCAATCCATTTTTTTTTTACTTGTCCTGGAACTGAGGCTGGAGAGGTCAGAACTGTCTCAAATTAGTCACAGAAACTCTACTTGTATATGTGGGGATGGCGCTGGGTACAGCCCTTGGTCAGATCTCCAGGCTGGATGACTGTTGTTTCTCCTTCCCCATCCCATCGTCCTCTGTAGCTGCTGGTGATCTGTAACTACTGCAGCCCGTGAATGAGACAACCCCAGGGAAGGGAGTTTCAAGTGGGTCCTTGGGAACTGAATGAAAGAAGGAAGTTCCAGCAATACCATAGCAAGTGCCAGAAGAGAAGGCTAAAACCACTTGTATCAAAAAATACCCTGAGCTGGCAAACAGATGTCCTCATGCCCAGTCTAAACAGCCTTGCCTTTGTTTACATAACAGATGAAGAGGAGGATTAAGAAGGAGACCAGGCATTGTCAGGGCCAGAATTAGCAAAAAGCAGTTACCGACTCTGAGTTGTAGCAACTGGGGTGTTCAGATAGACAGAGATGAGCCTGCACAGGCCACCTCCCTGGAGGCCAAGTAAGTACCATCTGGATGAAGAGGTTGGCCTACTTCAAAGAGAGAAGAGAAGGCAGGATACATGAAGGATGCTGAGAACTCAGGGGAAACAAGGAATGAGAATCTTGAAAAGTGTTTTCCCGCAGAGGCAGAGCAGCTATAGGAAGAAGTCAAAGGCAAAGGCATGCAACATTTCCTCTTAGCTATTGATCAGAAGTTTCACTGGTGTATGCTTTCATATGCCAGTATTTATTTATTTATTTATTCATTTAGATTTTCTGAGACAGGGTTTCACTATAGCACTGGGCTGGCCTAGAATGACTTCAATGACTGTTATTAAACTCAGAGATCTGCCCGCCTCTGCCTCCTAAGTGCTGGGATTAAAGGTCTGCATACACTAATTAGTGTAAGTATTTTAAAAATGAAAGGCAATGAACCCTTTTGTATAATGAAACTGATCTGTTTAAATACTTTTATTGATGAATTGTGTATTTAATTCATTATCCAATATAGACACATTCCCCTCTCCCTGTCACCATCCTACCCCCCCCCCATTCATGCCTTCTGCCATACATGTCTCGCATCTTTCTCTCAGTGTTTCCAAAGTTGCTCCCTATTGAGGCTTGCTGTTTTGGGCAGAGTTTAACTGTATCATTCAGTTCTTTAACCCAGCATTTATGTTGTTTTTCCCTCCCCTTTGTATTGCTCCAACATATGCCTATATAATTGTCACATATGCATCAGAAGTACGACCTCTGAGAATACACTGTATGTTAATTCCAAAATATGCTTAGGAATTCACATTTTCCACCATTGATTTTATATTACTCTAAAATATGAATACATAACTTCCACCCATATACAGTAATTACAGAGTCTGAAAACAAGTGGTAGGTTGATTCTAGAGCCCATTAAGAGATTTACATTATAAAAACATAGTTGCTTTCAGATAAAAAGAAATATAACAATAATGTTATTCAGCTTGCCTTTCCACTGGGGATTTGGTGTTAGCATCCACAAATGAGGGAAACCATTCACTGTTTTTCTGGGACTCTGTTACTTCACTTAGCATAATGGCATCTAGTTCCACCCATTTACCTGCAAAGTTCATGAAGTCATCTTTCTTTACCCCTGAATAGTACTCCATTGTGTAGATGTACCACATTTTTGCCATCCACTTGTCTGTTGAGGGGCATTTGGGTTGGTTTGCTATTGTGTATTTGGCTCTTTGCTATTGTGAAGAGAGCTGCAATAAACAGATGTGCATGTATCTTTGCAGTAGGATGACTCTTATGGTTATATACTCAGGGGTGGTATGACTGGGTCAGGTGGTAGGTGCATTTTGAGTCTTTTAAGGATTCTCCACACTGCTTTCCATAATGGTTGTACAAGTTTACATTCCCACCAGCAGTGGATGAGTGTTCCCCTTTCCTCACAATCTCTCCAGCATTTGGTGTCTTTTGTTTTCTTGATCTTAGCCAGTCTTACTGGAGTGAGATGATATCTGAGAGTGGTTTGAATTTGCATTTCCTTAATTATTAATGATGTTGAACACTTTTTAAGATGTATCTCAGCCATCTTTAATTCCTCACTGGTGAAGTCTCTGTTCAGCTCTTTACTCTATGTTTTGAGTAGATCTTCTTTGTTTTTTGAGTACTCTATATATTCTGGACCTTAATACTTTCAGATGTATCACTGGTGAAGATTTCCTCCCACTCTATGGGTTTTCTCTTAACTTCCTTGATTGTTTCTTTGTTGAGATCTTTGATCTACTTCAAGTTGATTTTTTTTACAGGGTGAGAGGTAGGGGTTTAATTTTGTTCTTCTAAAAATGGTGATCCAGTTTTGCCAGCACCATTTGCTAAAGATGCTATCCTTCCTTTATTGAGCTTTTTTGGCCCCTTTGTCAAATATGAGGTGGCTGAAATTGTATAAGCTCAAGTTTGGATCTTCAATTGTGTTCCATTGGTCAATGGGTCTGTTTTTGTGCCAGTACCAGGCTGTCTTTATGACTATAGCCCTGTAATATAGCTTGAAGTCTGCTAAAGCAATCCCCCCTGTATTGCACTTTTCAGTCAGGATTGCTTTAGCTATTAGGGGTCTTTTGTTTTTCCATATAAATTTAGGGATTTTTTTCCCCAAGTCTGTGAATAAACTCACGGGGATTTTTTGATTGGGATTGCATTGAATCTGTATATCAATTTGGGTAAAATGGACATTTTTACTATATTAATTTTTCCAATCCATGAGCATGGGAGATCTTTCCATCTTTTGATGTCATTTTCAATCTCCTTCTTCAGAGGTTTAAAATTTTTGTTGTAGAGATCTTTGGCATCTTTGGTTAGGTTTGTTCCCATGTTATTTTTGGAGGCTATTGTGAGTGGGAAGGTCTTCTTATATTCCTTCTCCACTTGTTTATTGTTGTTATAAAGAAAGGCTATTGATTTATCTAGGTTAATTTTGTATCCTGCCATTTTACTGAAACTCTTAATCATTTCTAGAAGTTTTCTTGTGGAGTTTTTCACATCACTCATGTAAACTGTCACATCATCTGCAAAAAGTGATAGTTTAATTTCCTCTTTTCTGATTAGTACTCCTTTAATTTCCTTCTCAAAGAAAACAATACAAAGAAATAATGAATCAAAAGCTGATTCTTTGAAAAGATAAACAAAATAGACAGACCTCTAGCCCAGTTAACCAAATCAATAGTATTCCTGATGAAAGGGGAAACCACAACAGACAAAGCAAAGATCCAGACAATCATATGAGAATACTTCAAAAACCTATACTTTACTTAATTTAAAAACCTAAGAGAAATGGATGAATATCTGAAATCCTGGGAACCAACCAAGCTTAACCAAGAGGGTATTGACAGTTTAAATAGACCCATAATATTTGAGGAAATTGAAGATGTAATTTAAAAACCTCCCAATTAAAAAAGCCCGGGCCCAGGTGGTTTCACAGCAGAATTCTATAAAACATTTAAAGAGGTCTTGCAACCATTACTACTCAAACTGTTCAGAAGGCTACAAGCAGAGGGTATTCTCCCAAATTCCTTCTATGAAGCAAGCATCACTCTAATACCAAAACCAGGCAAAGATACAACCAAAAAAGAAAACTATAGATCCATCTCATTAATGAACATAGATGCAAAAATTCTCAACAGAATATTTGCAAATGGCATACAGACCCACATCAAAAAGATCATCCATCATGATCAAGTTGGATTCATACCAGAGATGCAGGGATGTTTCAACATATGTAAATCAATAAATATCATAAAATACATAAATGGACTGAAAGACAAAAACCACAGATCATGTCAATTGATGTGGAAAAAGCCTTTGACAAGATCCAGCATCCCTTCATGTTTAAAGTTCTAGAGGGAATGGACTGAAGGGAACAGTCCTCAACATGATCAAAGCCATATATGGCAAACCCACTGCCAACATCATCCTTAATGGAGAAAAATTGGAAGCATTCTCGTTAAAGGCAGGAACCCGGCAAGGCTGCCCCTCATGCGACAGATGGTGATTAACCCAGAAAGCCACAATTGACCCATGTAAAGAGAATAAGAGATTGCAAAGTGCTTATCCCTGGATAGGACAACTATGTCAAACTTCTGCCTGTCAATGCCCAGGCATCATTGTGGAGGGGGCGGCAGAAAGATTTTAAGAGCCAGGACTGGTGGATGACCACAAGGAAACAGAGTTTTCCAAAAGGCTGGGAAGTTACTCATATAGCTTACAGCAGTATCAACAGCATGGCTAAGATCCACACAAGCTCAAGCCAGCAAAATCCCAGCATAGACGTGGGGAGGTGCAGAAGCAGCCCTACCCTTAGCTGAGGAACTACTGTCAACTAATAAGTTTTGGGAGAGGGAGGGCCAGTTTCTTTAAGGGTGTGACTCTAGATAGGTTAATCAGGTTCCAGTGAATGAATGCACAACATTTGGGGACACAAACTTGACTTGATTAGACCTTAATACATATGATAGAGTATATGAAATCTGGTGAAGGTGTCTATAAGAGGGGTGCAGACAGGAGAATGAGTCTGAATGTGATCAAAATATATTCTATGACATTCTCAAGAACTTATTAAAATATTATTCTTGTACAAAATATTAATATCAAGTATAGTTTTAATCTAAGTGCAAAAAAACCCTCAATCTGAAAATGCATTTCAGGTTGCAAGAACTTTTAGGAAACTATCATGTGGTGAGTGTTGGTATAATAGCAAAGATTGGCCACAGATGTCTGAAATAGCTATGAAATGCCTTTCTTTCCTAGCTGCACAGCTGTCTATGGCTGGACTTTCTCCATTTCTACCCATGAAAACGACCTGTCACAATAACTTGATTGCAGATACATATAGAAGAATCTATCTAAATGTCTTCTACTAATAAGAAAGTCAATAGATGTGTAAAAAGTTGAAAAGAGCTATTTTGTTTTATATTTTAGAAGATAAAGATATGTGTTAGAGAAATCAACCTTAAAGGCACAAGAAGTTGCTCCCTGTGGGTAGCTTACACATTTCCAAAAGTGTTATTCAGGCTGCTGCAGGAGAAATGACATCAGTCGTCTCATCAAGCACTGGACTCTGCATGTTACAACACTGACCTACTGGTGCAATAGTGGCCCAGCTGTTATGGGAGTAACCAACTGCTTTCTGATTGGATATTATCTCTCCTTCTCCATAGGAGAGATAGCATACTTGATACTGTTAACCTGTTCAAAAGCCCAGGACTCGGGAGATCACAGACTCTGGGCAATCTGCTATTTATTCACTGTCAAACTGCATTTTAAATATTTATGTTTATACCTATAGATTTGTGCTGTTCTCAGGTTTAGTCAGATAAACTGCTTTTTGCAGTCATAACTGGTCTGAGTGCTTAGCTGTGGATGAGACATATAAATCAACACCCTACCATTCAAGGCTCAGAAGATGGGATGGAAAGAATGTAAGGGCAAATGGAGAGGAGAGCTGAGATATGCTGACTTCTGGGCACAATGTGGTGCTTGCACATATTGACTCACAGCAGCGGTGGTGATCAACAAAAGTTGCAGAAAATTCCAGCATGGATGCTCAGGGGTCTCTGAGGTCCCACGTTGTTGAAGGAGCTACTGGTGATTGGTGGTTGCTGTGGGGAGTCACTCTTCTGCTTCAGGGTTGTAGCTGCTGGTAGGTTGCTGAAACCCATGTGTATATGGGCTCAAGGGGATATTAATTAACAAAAATAAAAAGAGGGCATAATGTGTGAGGGAGACTGAGTGAGGGCTCTAAGTGGTGTTGGAGAGAGGTAGTAGTGGATTAATATGATTCATACACATATATAAATAGATGGAACTTTCTCAAAGGCTAAAAATATTATTTTATAAGTTATGTTTTCTAAATCCATGCTATTATGGATTTATTATGTTAATGGGTACCAGATTTTCTTTTTTTCTTCTCTCTTTTTTATATTTTAAATATAATAATTTATCGATGTTTTGTGTATTTCAGACATCATTTTTCAGTTCAATTTAGACATATTCCCCTTTCCCTCCCCCCACTCCACCCCAGATCATGCATTCTGCCATACATGTCCTGCATCTTTCTCTCGGTCTTTTTTAAAGTTTTTCTCTGTAAAGGTTTATTGATTTGGGCACAATTTAGCTATATCAGTCCATTCTTTGACCCAGTCCTTATGTTGTTGTGGTTCCCTCCCAATTGTATTGCTCCAAAATATGCCTATATAAACATCATATATGTATCAGAATTATGTCCTCCAGGAATAAACTGTATGTTAACTCTGATATATGTTTAGTAGTTCACATTTTCCCCTTTAATTTTATATTACTCTAAAATATGAATATACACCTCTGCCCATATACATTAATTATTGTCTGAAAGTAACTGGCAAGTTAATTCTAGGGCTCATTAAGAAATTCATATTATAACACACAGTTGCTTTCAGAGAGAAAGAAATATAACAATAATATTGCTTAGCTTGCTTTTCAATTGGGGGATTTGGTACTAGCATCCACAAATGAGGGAAACCATTTCCCATTTGTTTTTTGGGACTGTGTTACTTCACTTAGCATAATGGCTTCAAGTTCCATCCATTTACCTGCAAAGTTCATGATGTCATCTTTCTTTACTGCTGCACAGAACTCCATTGTGTAGATGTGCCACATTTCTGTTATCTACTTGTCAGTTGAGGGGCATTTGGGTTGGTTCCAGCTCTTCACTATTGTGAACAGGGCTGCAATAAACATAGATGTGCATGTATATTTGCAGTAGGATGAGTCTTGTGGGTATATATCCAGGAGTAGTATGACTGGGCAAGGTGGTAGGCTCATTTTGAGTTTTTTAAGGGTTCTCCACACTGCTTTCCACAGTGGTTGTATGAGTTTACATTCCCATCAGCAGTGGATGAGTGTTCCCCTTTACCCACAACCTCTCCAGCACTTGGCGTCTTTTGTTTTCTTGATCTTAGCCAGTCTGATCAGAGTGAGATGATATCTGAGAGTGGTTTTACTTAATTATTAATGATGTTGAACACTTTTTGAGATGTTTCTCAGCCATCTTTACTTCCTCACTGGTGAAGTCTCTGTTCAGATCTTTATTCCATCTTTTGAGTGAGCAATTTTTTTTCTTACTTCTTTGTTTCTTGAGGAGTTTGTATATTCTATAAGCTAATGATCTGTCAGATGTATCAGCAGTGACGGTTTCCTCCCACTATGTGGGTTTTCTCTTCATTTCCCTGATTGTTTCTTTTCCTGTATGGAAGCTTTTGAGTTTAATGAGGTTCCATTTGTCAATTGTTGACCTTATTTCTTGTGCAGCTGCTGTCTGATTTAGAAAGTCTTTTCCTACACCTATGTCTTGTAGGTTGCTGCCAACTTTTTCTTCTATAACCTTCAGAGTTTTGGGTTTCACATTGAGGTCTTTGATCCATTTGGATTTGATTTTTGTACAGGGTGAGAGGTAGGGGTTCAATTTTGTTCTACATATGGTGATTCAGTTTTGCCAACACCATTTGCTGAAGATGCTATCTTTCCTCCAATGAGCTTTTTTGGCCCCTTTATGGAATATGAGGTGGCTGAAATTGTATGAGCTCAAGTTTGGATCTTCAATTTTGTTCCATTGGTCAATGGGTCTGTTTTTGTGCCAGTACCAGGCTGTCTTTATGACTATAGCCTTGTAGTATAGCTTGAAGTCTGGTAAGGCAATCCCCCCTGTATTGCATTTTTCACTCAGGATTGCTTTAGCTATTCAGGGTCTTTTGTTTTTTATATGAATATAGGGATTTTTCCCCCAAGTCTGTGAAAAAACTCATGGGGATTTTAATTGGGATTGCACTGAATCTGTATATTAATTTGGGTAGAATGCACATTTTAACTATATTGGTTTTTCCAACCCATGAGCATGGGAGGTTTCTCCATCTTTCGTTGTCTTCTTCAATCTCCTTCTTCAGGGGTTTAAAAATTTTGTTGTAGAGATCTTTGGTTTCTTTCATTAGGTTTGTCCACAGGTATTTTTTTGAGGCTATTGTGAGTGGGAAGGGCTCCTTATATTCCTTCTTCAGTTGCTTGTTGTTGGTGTAAAGAAAGGCTACTGATTTTTCTAGGTTAATTTTGTATCCTGCCACTTTACTGAAACTCTTGTTTCTAGTTTTCTGGTGGAGTTTTTAGCATCCCTCAGGTAAACTACCATATCATCTGCAAACAAGGATAGTTTGACTTCCTCTTTTCCAATTAGTACTCAGATTTTCTTGTTATTTTTAAAGAAATTACTACATTAGCCAGCTCTCCATTTTCATTTAAAATATAGCAAATCTTCATAGACTAAAATTAGCTACCCAACAGTTCATGGGTACCGTCAATAATTCTGAAGGATATAATGTGACCATGAGACCAAAAAGTTTTAGAACTATGGGGACTGTTTAAAAATGACCAACTTTGGGGTCAGATGGCTCAGCAGTTAAAGGCACTTGCCACCAATCCTGAGGACCCATTGGATTCCTGGGATCCCTATGGTTGAAGTTGAGAATTAGAGGCTCACAGGTCATACTCTGCTCTCCACACATGCACCCTCACACATGCACCAAGACACAGAAAATCAATCAATCAATCAATCAATCAATATCAATCAATCGTCAGTTGCCTACTGTCACACATCCCCAATGACACATTAACCCCTTTCCTTTGCAGTGATTTATAGACATACATTTATCCTGTATTAAATTCATATGTACAAGGGAATTTGTTTCTTTGCCTTTTTCAGTTTTGGGTTGTTGAGGTCTTGCTATACTGTGCAGCTACTCTTCGAGCCCTAGACTCAAGCAATGGTCCTGCTTCAGCAACTGGAGTAGCTGAGAGCAAGGCCATGTACCCTCAGGCCCTTCCTGTCCAGTCTTTTTGCTGATCTGACCATCCCATCTGGTCCCACCTTCATATCATTTTAACTGTTGTAATTTTTAACATGCTAGAATACATATTTATCATGACTTATTGCTTCTAACAATTTTTTTTTCTTTGCTGGATATTCTTAAAGTTGAAGTTTGCACCCCAACATAATGAAATCATGAGAGAAAATGAAGGCAGACAGTTACAAGTTTGGAAATAGCAATGTAACTGGAGAAAGAGGGACTTTAGTAAATCAAAGCTAACAGTGTCTGTCCATTTTAATTTATTCCAAAGAACATAGATAGACATAAGTACAGCTGAAAAAATAATGAAACCTTATCCAAAGGACCTCAGGGACGGGTAGTGGGAGATGATGCCAGCCTTCATAGAAAGGAGCTTTGACCAGTTGTCCAACTGCAGAGAAAACGTAAGGCCGTGTCACTCAATGTGAGTGACAGTGGAAAATACTTTCATAATCAGTCCAAATGTCTGGCAACATTTTAATAAACTTCAGTTCAATAAACACAGACTTGTCTTACCTGCTTCCAGAAAGGTATCCATTTTAAAGGGACAAAATTATATCAATTTATACTGAAGAAATTGGTATTTAAATTAGTGAAAAAGTAGAAGTCAAAACATTCAATGATAAGACTAAAATTTTAAAACTATATCCATACATCAGATATTTTGCAACAATTCAAAATGGTGAAAATGTATTATTGACACCAGAAACTGTTCTTAATCTATTATTAAATAAAGTAAAAGTGTGCCAAGAAAAATATAGTACAATTTCAAATGATTTATTAATGCACACACAGAAAAATATACAATTATAATATCCAGTGTTTGCAGTGATTAACTCCGATTTATGGAATTTTAAGTAATATTTCATCTCTCCTTTTAGCTTGTGCTTATGATCACTTTTTCATCTGGTGATCATGTTTTACCTATGTTGTAAGAAGAAAAGCTGTATACATTATTATTATTGACAGTTTTAACTTACAGAAACTTCACAGTGATAACTTTGGATCCCCTAAGAGGAAAGACTTTTTACTATATTTATAGAATAAATAACAAGTGTAGGGAATACCATATTACTTTGTGTGTGCATGGTGTGTGTGTGTGTGTGTGTGTGTNAGAAAGGAGCTTTGACCAGTTGTCCAACTGCAGAGAAAACGTAAGGCCGTGTCACTCAATGTGAGTGACAGTGGAAAATACTTTCATAATCAGTCCAAATGTCTGGCAACATTTTAATAAACTTCAGTTCAATAAACACAGACTTGTCTTACCTGCTTCCAGAAAGGTATCCATTTTAAAGGGACAAAATTATATCAATTTATACTGAAGAAATTGGTATTTAAATTAGTGAAAAAGTAGAAGTCAAAACATTCAATGATAAGACTAAAATTTTAAAACTATATCCATACATCAGATATTTTGCAACAATTCAAAATGGTGAAAATGTATTATTGACACCAGAAACTGTTCTTAATCTATTATTAAATAAAGTAAAAGTGTGCCAAGAAAAATATAGTACAATTTCAAATGATTTATTAATGCACACACAGAAAAATATACAATTATAATATCCAGTGTCTGCAGTGATTAACTCCGATTTATGGAATTTTAAGTAATATTTCATCTCTCCTTTTAGCTTGTGCTTATGATCACTTTTTCATCTGGTGATCATGTTTTACCTATGTTGTAAGAAGAAAAGCTGTATACATTATTATTATTGACAGTTTTAACTTACAGAAACTTCACAGTGATAACTTTGGATCCCCTAAGAGGAAAGACTTTTTACTATATTTATAGAATAAATAACAAGTGTAGGGAATACCATATTACTTTGTGTGTGCATGGTGTGTGTGTGTGTGTGTGTGTGTATGTGTGTGCATCCATGTGTAGCATGTGCTGTGTTTGGTACATGCATGTACATGTACAGGTGTGTTTATGCTATGTGCATGTATGTGGAAACAAGAGCAGGGCATCCAGTGTCCTCTTCTATCACTCTCTGCCTTACTGCCTCTCTCTGAGCAGGAAGCTCATGGTTGTAGGTAGGATGGCTGGCCAGCTAGCCCTTGGGATTCACCTGTCTTTGCCCTACGATGATGGAATCATAAGCACATGCACCCATGTCTGGTTTTTCAGTGGATGCAGATTCAAACTCAGGTCCTCATGCTTATACAGGAAGTGCTATGATCCACTGAGCAATTCCCCCATCCCAGAAATGCTGCATCTTTTGCAATTATTAACAACACATTCTGAAACATAATGGAAGGAAATGCTGGAACCTTCTTGGAAGAAGGCAGTATGAGCATGTGTTACTGGGCTTTCTCTACCACTGAAGCAGTCATAACCAGATGCTGGGGCTTGGAAGAGACCTGGATTAAACCTTATGGCCTGGAGGAAGAAAGTCTGGGTGTGCAGAAGTGATGATACTAAGATGATACTAAGTTTAAAAATAACTTCTTTGATTGGAGTGTTAAGTAGCTGTGCTTTTGTTAAAAAATGTGGAGAATCTTAAGAAATGTTGTATGAAATGCGCTCAATAAAAATTAAAGTTAAAAAATGTGGAGAATCTAGAGTTGTCAGTTCTCTATAAAACAGTCTTGTAAGAGGATTATGGTGAGTGAATCAGGTTCTCATATCCTTTGATTAAGAACTTGGTCAAGCATAATTCAAGGACAATAATTATAAAGAAAATATACTATACATAAAGATGCATAATTGCCACATTAAAATAACCACAAAGGAAAACAGTATAAATTCTCAAGCAGGAAGTAACTGCAGTACAATGGCCCATTAGATCCCACTGAAATAAATAGGAAACTCTCTAGATGGACCATAAATGAAAAAAATGTTACCTATTTCAAAAGATTTAATTAATTAATTTCTGTGTGTGTGTGTGTGTGTGTGTGTGT
>VZQC01012993.1:110686-127252 GCA_009823505.1 Rhizomys pruinosus | reverse complement strand
TGTGTATATATATATATATATATATATATATATATATTGAAGTATATTCTATATGATGAATATAGTTTTATTCAGTTATTATAAATTAAGTAAATCAATAATATGTCAATATAAAAATAAAATGTATGATCAAAACATACTTTTTCTTGAAGGCCTATCATTTATTCAAATGAAAGCAGGACTTACCAAAATTTTAACCGGTTTCACTACTTTTCTTGTAATGATACCAGGGGCTCGTAAGCGGATGGCTTCCAGAATACACCACTTAATTAGAAGGAGCTGCTTCAAGTCTTCCTCAGATACTTTAATCTTATCTTTACCTGTAAAGAGAATTTTTAAATAAAGATATACTGAAGATATCAGCAAGTGGTTTCGTGTGGGGTGCTGAAAGAGGTTAAAATCACCAAGGAAAGTAATACTATTATGCCTGATTTTTGCTTTTTTCTGTAACAGGATGGACTGATTTCCAACTTTACTTCTAACAGTCCAATCTAGTTTACTTTCAATTTCTGTGATGACACACTCTGACCAAATTCAACTTGGAGAGGTGAGGGTTTATTTGGCCTCCCAGGTCACAGTTCATCACTGAAGGAGTCCAAGGTAGGAACAGAGGGCGGGAACTTAGAGGCAGGAGCTGAACTTTAGGCCATGGAGAAATTCTGCTTACTGGCTTGCTCATCTGGCCCAAGCTCAGCATGCTTTCTTATACAATACAGAACAAACTGCCCAGAGGTGGCACTGCCCACAGTCGGCTGAGCCCTCCCATATCACTGAACAAACAAGAAAATACCCCATAGACATGGCCGCAGGCCAGTCCAATGGAGCCAATTCCCCAACTGAGGCTTCTTCCACCTAGGTATGTCAAGTTCACACTGAAGCTATGCGTCATGAAGCCAGCATACAGTCTTACGGCTAAAACATGAGCAGGGCAGTCCCCATCAGGAAAGTGTTCAATTTTTCCCTCATCCCATTCTTTCTTGTCCAAATCTCATTGCATTTAAGGAAAAGGCAATAAAAGACTGGCACCAAAAGCACAAAGAAAAAAATATGACAGCCTAATAAATAATTTTTTTAAAAAAGTGTTCAACCTCCTTAGCCATCAGGAAAATGCAAATCAGGACTGTTTTGGGGGGACTGGGGAGATGGCTCATTGACATATAAATGTGAGGACCTGCGTTTAGATGCTCAGAACCCATGTTATAAACCAGGTGTGGTGGCAGGTCTGTAATCTCAGCACTCGGGAGGCAGAGACAGGAGGATCCCTGGTGTTGACTGCTTAGCCAGCCTAGCAGAATCACTGAGCTCAAGGCTCATTAATAGACCCTGTCCCCCAAAATAAGTTCGAGAAGTGACCGAAGGGGACATCTGTCATTGACAAGCCTCCACATTCACATACATGCACCTCCACACGTAGATACACACACACACACACACACACACGCACATGCAGAGTTTTGAGATTGCATCTTATCCCAGGAAGAATGGCTATCATAAAAAAAGGCACATCACAGGTTGGAGTGTAACTGCTATGGCCATTATGGACATCAGTATGGCGCTGTCTCCAAACATTAAATGTGGAACTACCATATGATGCACTATACCACTCCTAAGTATATTTCCCAAATCAGCATGTGTGGTGGTTTGAAGTGGCTCCCATAGACCCAGGTATTTGAACACTTGGCCAGTTGGTGGCACTGTTTTGGGGAGTCTCATGGAATCTTTAGGAGGAGTGGTCTTGCTGCAAGCAGGTCACTAGGGGTAGGTTTGAGAATTCTTAGCTTTGGCCCACTTTAAGTTTGCCCTTTCTGTTTCCTGTTCCCACCTCTGCCATCATGCCTCCCCCACCATGAGGGACTCTCAACCCTCTGGAACTGTAAGCCCAAACAAATACTTCCATCTACAAGTTACCTTGGTTGTGGTGTTTTTTTTTGTTGTTGTTGTTGTTTTGTCTTTTTGAGACAGGGTCTCCCTGTAGCCCCAGCTGTCCTGGAACTCACTATGTAGACCAGGCTGGCCTTGAACTCACAGTGATCCACCTGCCTCTGCTTCCCAAGTGCTGGGATCAAAGGCACCACCATGCCCAGCTGGTTGTGGTGTTTTGTCACAGCAGCAGTAAATAACTAATAGAGAATGCCACAGAGATACCTGCACATACGTATTTATTGCTGCACTAATCACAGTAAGCTAGATATGAAACCAGTCTAGAGGGCCATGAGCAGACAAATGCTTAAGGAAAACATGAGACTCACAGAACGTAACTTTATGCAGGTGTAAAGAATAACAAAATTGAGTTCATAGTAAAATGTATAGAACTGGAGATCATTATATTAAGGATGAGGAAGACAAGTATCATGTTTTCCATCATCTGCAGAATCTAGTTTTAAATTTGTATATGTACACATATATATGACCTATGTACACAAATACATATGACACAGAAGTAGAAAGGAACATATATGTTATAAAGGTAAAGAGGGAGAAAAAGGGCAGCAAAAGGCAGAGAGGTGATGGAGAAGAGAAATAAGTGGATGAATAAGAACAAAGTATAAAGATATTTATGTACAAAACAACACAATGGGGGCTGGAAAGATGGCTCANGTTTCAGTGTTGGTCAGTGTGCTCTGCGAAGCCTTTGTGCCAGGCCTGCAGAGTCAGGGGGATGCAGCAAAACTGCAGCTTGGGGAAGTGCTCAGGACAGGATGAGGCTTGGGGAGTAAAGTGTCTACTCTGAATGCATCAAACTCCAGGCAGGATCCTCAGCACCCACATATGAAGCCTGGTGTGACTGCACATGCTAAAGCCTAGTGCTGGGCTGAGAGTGGAGATGAACAGATCCCAGGGATCCTCTGGCCAAACCAGTCTAGACAACACACAAATGGCAACTCCAACTGCAGGGAAAGATCAAAGTGATAAGACAGAGAGCAAGAACGAGAGCGGAGAGAGAGAGAGAGAGAGAGAGAGAGAGAGAGAAGAGAGAGAGAGAGAGACCCAAAGTCAGCCTCTGGCAAGCAGGTGGGCCTATACATGCATCTCTCTCCTCTCGTCTCTCTCTCTCTCTCTCTCTCTCTCCTCTTCACCACACACACACCCACATATGAGACAGAGAGACGAGAGAGGAGAGAGAGAGAGAAGAGAGACCCAACGTCAGCCTCTGGCAAGCAGGTGGGCCTATACATTCATCTCCTCTCTCTCTCTCTCTCTCTCTTCTCTTCTCACACACACACACCCACCTATGAGACAGGAGCGCGAGAGATGAGAGAGAGATGAGAGAGAGCGAGAGAGAGAGATGAAAGAGGGAGAGGGAGAGGGCCAAATCGCAGTCGGCCTCGGCCACAGCAGATGGAGCCTATACCATTGCACCTCACACACATCATGTATGAGAGCACAGAGCTGAGAGAGACCCAAAGTCTAGCCCTCTGGCAAGCAGGTGGGCGTAATTATGGGCATCGCGCTCGGGCTCGTATTCTCTCTCTATCTCGCTCTCTCTCTCTCTCTCTCCTCTTCTCTCACACACACACACACACCCACACACAGTATACCCAAAGTCAGGCAAGCAGGTGAACCTATACATGCATCACACACCACACACACACACACACACACACACACGTATGAGAGAGAGAGGCTCATCTCAAGGCTGGGTAGAGGGATGGGGACTTCTTATAATCTTTAATGTCAACTGACAGTCTAAGTGGACTTTTGTGAGGTGACAGATACCTGACAGAACCCACAAAAGGAGTGAAGACTTACCTTGGCTCACTGCTCCCTAAGTTTTAGCCCACAGCTGGCTGGCTTCATTTTCATTCAGAAAGCAGTACATGCCTTGTTCCCATGTGAAACCTCATCAGCAGTCTTTACTACACACATTCCTTTTAGCATTCTCAGCGTCTGAGATCCTGCCAGAATTTCCCCGCTACACTCTAGTTGTAGCATTCCAGGATGTCATTAGCCTACTGATACAAGCCAGTTTTTTTTTTTAATTATTTTCTGCAACCTTCCTTTCTTCCTCTGTTCTTCTTTCTTTTGACAAAATATCTATCTGTTCATCTTCCCATATTGAAATTGAACTGTTTATTGAATAAATAGATGTTTATTGGTAGGGTGTGGTGGTGCAGACCTGTAATCCTGGCACAATTGGGAGACTGAGGCAGGGAATTGCAAATTTGAGGCTAGCCTGTCTAATGTATAACTATCTCAAAAGGAAAAAAGAAATATTTGTTCATGGTGACTCTAGAGAAAAATTCTCAGAGTGTGTTTCACTTTTTTTTTCTTTTAGCCACGAGCCCTAACTACTTCTAACTATATTAGAATCTTTTACATCCCAGGGAAGAGTTTGTTTGTCTGGAAAATGTACCAGTCAACTGCGCACCTTTCCCTTATCCTCCTCCTAGATCTGGTATATTATAAGCAATAGCTCTGCCTTAGTTGTAGTGTTGGCAGACCCTGACTCAGCTCATGATGTCTACACGTGGATAAGGAAACTGCTGAGGTGGATGGAAGGCAGAAGATCCCACGGAGATGAATGGAGCCAGAGGCAAAATCCTTGGTTCCCAGACTCCACTAACCAAGGATATTTGCTTCTGGCTCCTCAGCAGCACAGGTACTACTGACACATATGGTCACCCAGGCCACAGTGGCCAACCCATATTGCAGAGCACACGTGGGTTGGAATACCTAGTACAGAGTCTGAGACATAGATTCAGCATCCTACCCACACATGCCCACACTGCCAACATAGTCAAGAAGCAAATGGAAATAAATAGAATCATTTAATGACTTGACAGTGTTGACTTTTACTAAGTAAGTACTGACAAAACTAGATTCAAAGCTGTGTGGATTTAAGTAATTCTCAGATTTCCAGTATTCTTGAATATCATTCATTAAATTCTCCCATTTGTCTGAAATTCCCTGATCATGCTGATGTTTGTGCTTCCTTAAAAATTTTCTGAGCTGGGCGTGGTGGTTCACTCCTTCCCATCCTAGGCACTCGGGAGCCGATGCAGGCGGATCTGGGGAGATTAGGCCAGCCTGGTCTACAGAGTGAGTTCCAGGGACAGCTGGGGCTACAGGGAGACCCTTGTCTCGCAGAGACCCCCCCCCAAAATTAAGCATGTTTGTCATCATTTTAGCAATGACTGAGCATGAAAAAAAAAAAAAAAAAAAAAAGAGTTTTTAAATTTTTATTTATTTATTTTATTTTGTTTGGTGTAGAGTGTACCGTCTGCATGTAGTTTGGTGCACTGTGTTGTGCAGTGCCATGGGAGGTCAGAACGAGGGCTCGGATTCCCTGGAACTGGAGCTCAAGACAGTTTTAGCTGCCTGTGTGGGCTGCTGAGTGAGAATAGAAAACTTTTCCTCTGACGCGAAGCAGTTAGAGCTCTAAACCATTGAGCCATATCTCCAGCCCCATGTCTGAAGAGTATCATCTGCATGTTTGTAAATGCACCCATGCTGTGCAATGCCAGCGGAGGTCAGAAGAGAGGATCAGATTCCCTGGGACTGGAGTTATGGATGTTTGTTAATCTGGCTATTGTGGGTGCTGGGAATCAAATTGTGTCCTCTACAGGAGCAGTCACATGCCTCTTAACCACATCAAGACAATACTCCACAGATGTGGCCACAGGCCAATCCAATGGAGCCAATTCCCAAATTGAGGCTCCCTCAACCCAGGTGTGTCAAGTTGACACTAAAGATATCTAGCACAATTGACCCCTTGCCCACTTTTGACACACAAAACACATCACTATTAAACCACCACCTTTCCATTTCTTGTCCCCAAGGTATGATGTTAACATTAATCACAACCTAAGACAGTACAACCTTAAAAGCCCCACAGTTGTTAAAAAGTCCAAACACTTAAAAGTTCACAGTCTGTTAAAAGTCTCTTAACTGTGGGCTCATGTAAAATCCAAAACAAGTACTATCTTATTTCAAAGGGAAAAATCAGGCACACCTAAGCAAAACCTAAGTCCAGCAAAATAGCTCAAGGCTGGACACCTGGGATCCACTCACGGTCTTCTGGGAACCCAAGGGTTTTGGCAGCTCCCTTCTCTAACTCTGCCGTCCACAGCACACACAGCTCATCTCACAGGCCCAGGCCAGCTCCATTCCACACCTGCTGCTGCTCTTGGTGGTCGTCCCACGGTCCTGGCATCTCCAAAATGCTGGGGTCTCCGTTGCCAACCAGGCTTCCCTTCAGTGCTTCACACAATGGCCTAACGGGGTCTTCTTTATGCAGGGACGCCCTTGCCGCACTCTGCCTGGCCTCAGAGGCTCTCTGAAACTGCAGAGGAAGAACTGACAACCCTTCACTCTTGCATCCTTCATGCCTCTAAAGCCAGGCTCCATGTGCATGAGACTTCCGAGTTTGGCTGCAAGTTTGGGATGGGCCCTGGCCTACTTCAACCACATTCACAGCTTTTCTCCACCCTGGACTTGTTGGAGTAGAAAACCCATTCAGTATTTTCCTTTCAAAAGTTGGAGGCTTGCCCTGAAGGTAGTTTCTATTGTTTACTTGTAAATCTCTAGGCCTCTCCTTAATCACTTTAATCTCAATCTTTCCATTGTTTACTTGTAAATATCTAGGCCTGTCCTTAATCACTTTAATCTCCTTATCAAAGGGATCCTCTCAGCACATGCCTTGGAACCAACATTAATCTTCCTAGTGCACTTTTCCAATCCAAACTGTACATTCTGCATTTCTTTCTGCCCCATTTGCTCTTTTTCACTGTAGATCTGTATAATGTTCACCATTAATACCAAGCCACCATTTCTACATTAGGCTGTCTTGAAATATCTTCCGCCAAAGAAATTAGTCCATTGCTTCTCAATTTAGCCTCTGGCAAGCATTTGGGCTGTGGACAAACTTCAGCCAGACTCTGCAGAAATATCCCAGTTGCTACTTAAGTCCTTATTTTCCTCTGGAAATACATTTTTCTCAGCATTGCTTTCTTCCAGGCTTCTACTAGAATGGCCTGTTAAGCTCTCCTTACAGCAGTCAACAGCTTTTCTAGCCCAAATTTCCAAAGTCTTCCACATTTCTCCAAACACCCACATGGTCAGGTTCTTCACAGGCAACAGCTCACTCTCTGGTACCAAATACTGTATTAGTCACTTTTCTGTTGCTGTGATAAAACCACCATGACCAAGGGAACTTATAAAAGGAAGAGTTTACTTGAGCTTACAATTGAGAGTACCAGGGAATTAGAGTCCATTGTGGTGGGAGGTATGGTGGCCAGAGCTGGAGCAGAAAGCTGAGGGTCACATCTTCCAATGAGCACAGGAAGCTGAGAGAGCAACTGGAGACTGGCAAAGCTTATTGAACTCTCTAAGCCCGTCCCCAGTGATGTACTTCCTTCAGGATGGCCACACCTTCTAAGACTACCCAAAACAGGGCCATCAACTGGGGACAAAATGACTGAATACTTGAAGCCTGTGTGGCACATTCTCATTCAAGCCACCAGGGTCCCCTTCCAGACATTTCTCTCTCTCTCTCTCTTTATCTGGCCATCATATATAACACCTTTCATCATAAACAAGGAAGAATAAAGTATTGCTGGACTCTATGAGTTACCACAGGAAACCACTGAAATTGAGGAGAAGATTCTAGAAATTCTCAGTCTGCAGCCACATTGGGCAGAGTATGGTTCACCTTGGAACTGACTAATGTAGTGGTTTGAATAGCTGTCCCCTATAGATTCAAGTATTTGAACACTTGGTACCTGGTCCCCAGTTGTTGGCCCAGTTTGGGACAGTCATGGAGTAGCTAGGAGTGGCCTTGCTGGAGGAAGCACATCACTGAGGTGGGTTTGAGAGTTCAGAGCCTTGCCCACTTCCAGCTGGCTTTCTCTGCTTCCTGCTAGTGCTTGAAGATGTAAGCACTCAGCTTTCTGCTCCAGCTATCTCCTGCCATTCCAGCCCAACATGATGGACTCTTACCCTCTGGAACTGTAAGCCCAAATCAACTCTCCCTTCTATAAGTTGCTTTGGTCATGGTGTTTTATCACAGCAACAGAAAAGTAATGAATACATCATCTAAAGCTGGAAAAGTAATGTGGGGATGAGCCCTTAACTTGAGGGCCTGCACTAAGTCTATGGAGCTGGAGTCAGAAGTGAATTAAATTCTAGAGCATCCAGTTGCTAACTGAAGACAATGAAGGAATTTTCTGACGTAAAAAGACAGTGCCCATATTTTCCTGTTGGTAATGAAGTGCTATATTTCCTATGAATCTTATCTCACATAGAATCTTGCAGACTATGTGACCTTTGTACATCATCCAACCAGTTTACCTTACTCAGTTGGCTTACCTAAAATAAAATGGAAATATTGACATTACCTGCCCTATAGAGTTGTTGGCAGGACTGAATAAAGTAAATATATGTAAAGCTCTTAAGGATTATAACTGGCAAATGGTAAAAACTGAGCAAATGTTACCCACCATTGTGATTCCCTCTGCCCTTTGAGCAGTTTAATGACTCCCACTCTCCCTTTTGACCTCAAGAAGAACATCTTCTGAGAGAACTTTTCCCCAACTCTCCTAGATGCCACCCTGCTCACTTTCATGCCAATCTACATTTTTATGGCTCTCATAGATATAGAAATTAATTTAGCTGATAATATTATCTACTGGAAGGCTCTCCAAATATTGTGTCACTGCATTTGTTTCAGAATCTTGCCTCTTCTTTTCTTTGATGTACACCTATGGTCTAACACAATGCCTTGTACACAGGAGCACACGATTAGGAAGGAGAAAAATGACTGGATGGAATTCCCACATAACAGAAGGGAAGATCAATTTAAATAACTGCAGCTTAGACAAAATTCATCATCACTTCATGCTTAAAGTCCTAGAAGGAATTGGATTGGAGGGATCATTCCTCAATCAAAGCCATATACAGGGAACCCACAGCCAATATCATCCTAAATGGGGAAATGACAGAAACATAACCTTTAAAGGTAGGAACTCGGCAAGGCTGCCCCCTGTCACCACTCCTCTTCAATATAGTGCTTGAAACACTTGCTAGAGCAATAAGGCAAGAAAAGGAAATTAAAGGAGTACTAATTGGAAAAGAGGAAGTCAAACTATCCCTATTTGCTGATGATATGATTGTTTACTTAAGAGATGCAAAAAACTCCACCAGAAAACTCCTAGAAACGATTAACAGCTTCAGCAAAGTGGCAGGATACAAAATTAACCTTAGAAAATCAATGGCCTTTCTTTACACCAAGAACAAGCAACTGGAGAAAGAATTCAAAGAGACCTTCCCACTCACAATAGCCTCAAAAACAATAAGATACCTAGGAACAAACCTAACCAAAGACACCAAAGACCTCTACAACAAAAATTTTAAACCCTTAAAGAAAGAAATTGAAGAAGACCTCAGAAGAT
This sequence comes from Rhizomys pruinosus, assembly GCA_009823505.1. NCBI lineage: Eukaryota > Metazoa > Chordata > Mammalia > Rodentia > Spalacidae > Rhizomys > Rhizomys pruinosus. Next base: position 117,863 of record VZQC01012993.1, on the reverse strand, counting down.
GGAAAAACCTCCCATGCTCATGGATTGGGAAAATTAACATTGTAAAAATGTCCATTTTACCAAAACTCTTGTATAGATTTAATGCAATCCCAATCAAAATCCCCAAGAGTTTCTTCACAGGCTTGGAAACAAAAGTTCTTAAATTCATTTGGAAAAACAAAAGACCCCGAATAGCCAAATCAACCCTGAGTGAAAAGAGCTACACAGGAGGGATCTCTATACCAGATTTTAAACTATACTACAGGGCTATAGTCATAAAAACAGCCTGGTACTGGCACAAAAACAGACCTGTTGACCAATGGAACAAAACCGAAGATCCAAATCTGAGCACATACAATTTCAGCCATCTCATATTTGACAAGGGGGCCAAGAAACCACAATGGAGAAAAGACAGCATCTTCAGCAAGTGGTGTTGGCAAAACTGGATCACCACTTGTAGAAGAATGAAATTAAACCCCTACCTCTCACCCTGTACAAAAGTCAACTCCAGATGGATTAAAGACCTCAACGTGAAACCCCAAACTCTGAAGGTGATAGAAGAAAAAGTTGGCAGCAGACTACAAGACATAGGCGTAGGAAAAGACTTCCTAAATCAGACAGCAGCTGCACAAGAATTAAGGTCGACAATTGACAAATGGGACCTCATCAAACTCAAAAGCTTCTGTACATCAAAAGAAACAATCAAGGAAGTGAAGAGAAATCCCACAGAGTGGGAGGAAACCTTCACTGCAGATACATCTGACAAAGCATTGATTTCCAGAATATATAAACTACTCAAAAAACAAAGAAAAAAGAAAACAAACGACCCGCTCAATAGATGGAGCAAAGAACTGAACAGAGACTTCACAAGCGAGGAATTAGAGATGTCTGAGAAACACCTCAAGAACTGCTCAACATCACTAATCATTAAGGAAATGCAAATCAAAACCACTTTAAGATATCATCTTACTCCAGTAAGACTGGCTAGGATCAAGAAAACAAATGATACCAAGTGCTGGAGAGGTTGTGGGGAAAGGGGAACACTCATCCACTGCTGGTGGGAATGTAAACTCGTACAGCCACTATGGAAAGCAGTGTGGAGAACCCTTGGAAGACTTGGAATGAACTTGCCACCCGACCCAGCCATACCACTCCTGGGCATGTACCCTCAAGACTTACGCCACCACAGAGATACATGCACGGCCATGTTTATTTCAGCTCTCTTCACAATAGCAAAGAGCTGGAACCAACCTAAATGCCCCTCAACTGACGAATGGATAGAGAAAATGTGGTACATCTACACAATGGAGTTCTATGCAGCAGTAAAGAAAGATGACATCATGAGCTTTGCAGGAAAATGGCTGGAGCTAGAGGACATCATGCTGAGTGAAGTAACACAGTCCTAGAAAAACAAACAATGAATGGTATTCCTCATCTGTGGATGCTAGTGCCAATTACCTAGTTGTAAGTATTTCTTGTGCACGGCCCCTTGAGCTTTTGTCCAAAGCAGTTGGGAATGATGCATACTGGACACAACAACAACAGCAACAACAACAACAACAGAAAGGACTGCATCAAAGAACTGACTGACACAGTGAACTTCTGCTCAAAACAGTCAACTTCCACATGGAGAATATTGAGAAAGACTGAGAAAGAGATGAAAAGCATGTTTGGCAGAATGCATGAGCTCTGGTGGAGTGGGGTGATAGGGTGGGGGACATGGATCTAGATTTGTTAAAAAATTAATTAATTAATTAATTAATTAATTAATTAAAAAAACTGCAGCTTACATGTGGGGAATTGGGGAGATTTGGAGAAGTCGAATTTGAAAAATGATTCTGAAGAATGTGAGAAATATTTAAACGAAATATAATTTAGTAAAAATGCTTGTGTATTCCAGACCAGTGGCTCTCTAACAGTAAGTATACATGACCCAAGAATTCACAGTTCTAGTGAGTGCCTCACTAGAACTGTGTATCTACTGCTCAAAGGTCCACATTTTATTCCAGCTTGAACTTTACAAATACTACAAATTCTGTGAGAAACTCCTCATTACATTTCTATACCCAGGTCAAGTATACAATGCGTATGCTCATACTTGACTAACTCTGTAAAATAAAGTTATAAAAAATATAGACGTTTATGTTGTTGAGCAAGGGATCATACTTTAAGAAGTACAATGACAAATTAAAAGAAATAGAAGGCAGCGTGGAAACATCTGGGCAGCAGAGCCGTGGCTTAGCATGCAGAAAACCCCAGGATCAATTTCTAGTACCATAACGATAAATAAGGAAATAAATAACTGATACTCTTGAATTTTATTATTAAATGTTTTAAAATTTAAAGCCATTCTTATTGTTATTCTAATTCTGAATTTATATCTCTTCTATTTAAAAACAGAAACAAATATACTTAAGGGATAAAATTATTATTTAAATAAGAAATCCTGAGTGCATGTATTGACAGTGTACAGCACTCATCAACTTTAGGTCAGCATGAGAACACGAGAAAGGGATTTTATATCTTACATTGAACCACAGAACTAGGTAATGTGTTCATTATCTTTGGGAACTTTTAAAATCTCTCTAGCCTCAGCTGGCCTGGAGCTTGCTATGGAGACCAGGCTGGTCTCAAACTAAAAGATCTGCTTGCCTCTGTCTCCCAAGTACTGGGGTTAAAGGCTTACACTACTACCAAACCTGGCTCAATTTTATAATTTTTAGAACTACAATGATGTCTTCTCCCACCAAACAATAGTGCTTATTTGTCTTGTACAGGCAACCAGCTGGTCCACATGTATCTCTATTCTACATTGACCTTGTGCTTCTCCCTGTATGAGGGCATAAATAAGAATATGGTTGAACTATGACTGTACTAGTTTGCTTCCTGTTGGCTATGATAAAACACTGACCAAAACCAACTTAAAGATGAAAGATGTCACAGTCCAGCATTTAGAGAAGTTAGACAGGAACTCAAGGCAAGAACCTGGAGGCAGGAACTGAAGCAGAAGCCATGGAAGAACACCGCTCCCTGGTTTGCTCCTCTGACCTGTGTTCAGCAGGCTTTCTTTCTTATACAGTCCAGGACCACATGCCTAGGTGTTGCACAACCCCCAGTGGACTGGGTCCTTCCATATCACTCACTCAACAGTCAAGACAACGCTTCACAGATATGTCTGCCGGCCAATTCAACGGAGGAAATTCCTCAGCTGAGGTTTCCTTTTCCAAGATGTATCAAGTTGACAGTGGAAGCCAGCCATGACAATAACCAACAGGCCAAATCCAGCTCCCTGTTTGATTGCATAACACCAGCCAGAGTCCACAGGTTACTATGTTGTCTATGGCTGGTTTTGTAATACAATGACAGATAAGAAGAGGCCACAGAAACTTTATAACATCTAAAATACAAACTTCCTGGCTTGTTATGGAAAAAAATTTATCCCTGCCCAAGGAAACAAGCTCTTGGCTCACTCCTCTCTGTATCTCCCACTGCTCAAAGGTCCACATTTTATTCCAGCTTGAACTTTACAAATACTACAAATTCTGTGAGAAACTCCTCATTACATTTCTATACCCAGGTCAAGTATACAATGCGTATGCTCATACTTGACTAACTCTGTAAAATAAAGTTATAAAAAATATAGATGGCATCACAAGGGAAGAAGCACGTTTGTTTAGAATATTCTCACTACATTGGTCTTCATATTTTCCTGTGTAATTAGATTACAGGGAGCAAGCACGTTAAGGAAATCTGTTCCTTGGTACTAAATTTCTGTATTCACTCTTTCTAAAGCAACTCTAAGGAAACACTGTGGTCCATTCTTCCTTGACCACTCCCTGCGCACAACTGCCTTTTCCTCACTTTGCAGTGGAGTATCTTTCTCTCAGCCCTCTTGATATTTATTCTGCTCCATGTCCCCCGAGGTACAAACATCCTCTGGGTATCAAACAAAAAGGGCAATTAGATAACATGTGGTACCTAAGGGAAAAGCCCTTGGAATTCAAGTAAAATAGGCATGGGAAGGAAATCCTAAAAGCAAATGTGTGCCACTTAGTCTATTTATACACCAGCCTTGCTCAAGACTGTTATGTTTCCATGTGTGTCCTCCTATGTAATTAACAGAATTAAATCTAAGTAGGGTGTCATAGTAATGCATGTTAACATGTTCTTAATAATGAAAAAAAAAAAACCAGACCCTGTTCCCTGCCAGCTTGGACCCAGGCAGGTTCCACTTCATCTGCCTCAGATCTCTGGACTAGCCTCCTAACTCAGACTAACTGAACACAACTAACTAGCATAGATTGCTAAGTCCCTCCTGAGGTGAAACCCCTACCCCCAATCTCCCCTGGCTCCTGACCAACCAGGATTCTGGTAAGTCAGATTCTACCCATGGAGCCTCTATTCCATTCCTCTCATCCATCCCCCACCCTGTCCCCTGCCAGCTTTGGACTTAGGCAGGCTCCAATTCCTATACCTCAAATCTCTGGATGAGCTTCCTAGCACAGACTAGATAAAGCCCTAGAATAGACTCCACTGGCTCCTGATCTGTCAGGCACAGACCATCCCTCCTACTAACCTGACCAGCCTACCTACTACCTGACCCACCATCCACCTACACCAGTCTACTACCCTGCAAGAACCTGAAAAGTGCACCAATTCAGTTTCCAATATGGAACAGAAAGCAAACAAGCTATCCAAAACTATAAACAAAAACAAAATTAAATTAAACAAAAGAAGAGTAGATGTTCCTACTGGGCACATAACCAACAAAGAATATACATATGCCCAAAGGGCAATGCAAAAAATCTTGTGAAAAACCAAGAGAATATGTCCTCAACAAAACTCACTAATCCCACAGAAGTACAATACAATGAGAACCAGCCTGCAGAAACCAGGACACAGAATTTAAAAGAAACACATGATCAAAGAACTTAAAGAAAACTAAACAACTCAAAGAACTCAAAAGGAACAGCATAAACCTGTGATAGAAACCCAAAAATATACAAATAAGCAGCTTAATGAAATATCAAAAACAATCCATGGCTTGAAAAATGGATTCACAAAATAAGAGACAGAAATAGTGAAGAAAATCCAGACAGAAATTAACATGACATTGAAAAACTGAATAAGCCTATTGGAAACAACAGCAGAAAGCCTCATAAGCAGAACAAATGAAACAGAAAACAGAATATAAGACTAGATGACAAAGTTAAGGATTTGTACTCCTGAAGGAAAGACTATGTAAAAAATTTTAAAACAATGGAATGGAATACTCAGGAAATGTGGGATAACATGAAAGACAGGGAGCAAGCCAGTAAGCAGCATTCCTCCATGTCCTGTGCCTCAGCTCCTGCCTCCAGGTTCCTGTCCTGAGTTCCTACCTTGAGCTCCCTGAGTGATGAACTATGACCCAGGAGATGTGAGCTGAATAAACCCTTTCCTCNTTTGCCTCAGCTCCTGCCTCCAGGTTCCTGTCCTGAGTTCCTACCTTGGGCTCCCTGTGATGAACTATGACCCAGGAGATGTGAGCTTAATAAACCCTTCCCTCCCCCCTCCAAAAAAACCATGAAAGACAAAAATCTATGAATTATATCCATACAAGAAGGAGAAGAATCTTGGGACAATGGCATTGAACAGATGGATCTTCAATAGGATTATAGAAGAAAACCTCCCTAAATTAAGGAAAGACTTAACCTATAGAAATTAAAGAAGCACAAAGAACACCAATTAGACATGATGAGAATAGAAATTCCCCACAGCATATCATATTAAAACATTAAATGTACAGAACAAAGAGGGTACTGAATGTTGCTAAAGAGAAAAACAAACAAACAAACTAGATATACATAAAGGAAATCCCATCAGAATTACAGCTGATTTTTCAATTATGAAAGCCAGAAGAGCCCAGACCAAGTTATTTCCAGTTCTAAACAACTATGCATGCCAACTTGAATATTTTATCCAGAAAAACTAACTACCATAGTCATAGGGGAATGGAAAAAGTCCCATTATATGAAACTGAAAGAATTAATGTCCACCAAACCAACCCTACAGGGAATTCTTGAAGCAATATAAAGGACTGAAGATAGGGATGAGTATAGCCAAGATGTTACAGAAAGAAAAGTATAGTAACAGAAATACAAAATAGGGCCACAAACACAAAGAAATTAAAATGACAGTATATGATACACATCTTTCAATAATAACACTAAATATCAATGGCTTCAACTCCCCTGTCAAAAGACATAGGCTAGTGGATAGATCAAAAAGAAAACCTATCTTTTTGTTGTCCTCAAGAAACTCAATTCAACTCCAAGGATAGACACTATGTTCAGGTGAAATAATGGAAAACAATTTTCCAAGCAAATGGCTCTAAGAAGCAAGAAGGTATTATACTTCTAATATCTGATAAAATATATAACAACTTAGAACTAATGAGCAGAAAAACAGGATTACTTCATTCTAACCAAAGGACCAATTGATCAAGATACAATCATGAACATATATACATTAAATTCTGGCACACCCAGTTTCATAAATAGTACTCCAGGACTAGAAAACAGAGTTTAACCCCAACTCAGTAATAGTAGGTGACTTTAATACTCCACTATCTTCAATTGACAGGCCAATTGGACACAGAATAAGTCAAGAGACATCTGAATTAAATGACATTGTACATGAAATGGACCTAACAGACATCTACAGAATATTCCACTGAAGCACCAAAGAATACACTTCTCAGCAGTCCATGCAAGTTTCTCCAAAATTCACTACACTCTGGGACACAAAACAAACCTCAACAAATATAGAAAAACTGAAATAATACCAAACATCCTATCAGACCACAGTGCAATAAAGCTTACAATCCACAGCAAAAGAAGGTCTAGTAAATACATAGAAATTATGGAGATTAAACTACAAATTCCTGAATGATGAATGGGTCAAGGAAGAAATTAAGAAAGAAATAAAAGTATTAATGGCAGCAAATGAAAATGAGAATACATTCCTGGAACTGAATGACAATGACAATACAACACAACAAAACCTATGGGATACCTTAAAAGCAGTCCTAAGAGGGAAGTTTATAGCCCTGGGTGCCTACATTAGAAAAACAGAAAAAGCACAAGTGAATGATCTAACACTACAGCTAAAAGCACTTGAAAGGCAACAACAGATGAACCCTAAATGCAACAGACAG
>VZQC01012993.1:65024-107852 GCA_009823505.1 Rhizomys pruinosus | reverse complement strand
CTTCCTCATGGAGAATATTGAAAAAGACTGAGAAAGAGATGAAAAGCATGTTTGGCAGAATGCATGAGCTCTGATGGGGTGGGGGAATGGGGGGGACATGGGTCTATATTTGTTAAAAAATAAAAATAAATTTATGTGAAAAAAAAAAGAAAATGAGAATACAACACAACGAAACCTCTGGGACACCTTAAAAGCAGTCCTAAGTGGGAAGTTTATAGCTCTTAGTGCCTACATTTAAAAACAATCAGAAAGAACACGTGTAAATGACTTAAGAGTACAACTCAAGACTCTGGAAAGGTCAAGATCAACCAGACCCCAAACCTAGTACATAAGAAAAAATAACACAAATCAAAGGAGAAATTAATAAAATAAAAACAAATAAAACAATACAAAAATATCAGTGAATCTAAAAGAGCTGGTGTTTTGAAAGGTTAAACAAGATAAACAAACTCTTAGCCCAATTAACTAAAAAATAGAAAGAGCAAATCCAAATTAACAAAATCAGACATGAAAGGTGAAACATCAAAACAGACATAAAAAAAAATCTAGACTATTATAAGGGAATACTTTAAAAAACCATACTCCACGGGGCTGGAGAGATGGCCTAGTGGTTAAGAGCACCAACTGCTCTTGCAGAGGACCAGGGTTGTATCCCCAGCACCCACATGGTGGCTGAGAACCATCATTAACTCCAGTTCCAGGGGAATCTGACACCCTCTTCTGACCTCCGTGACACTGCACGCCATGGGTGCACAAACTTACATGCAGACAATACATTCATACACATACAAAAATAAATAAAATTACAAAAACTATATTCCATTAACTTAGAAAATCTAAAAGAAATGGATTAATTTATAAAATCATGGACACCACCTAAGTTAAACCAAGAAGAGATCAACATCTCAGACAGATGAATAACAAATAAGGAAATTGAATCAGTAATGCAAAACCTCCCAGTTAAAAAAAATCCCAAGCCCAGATGGATTCACAGCAGAATTCTATGAGGCATTCAAAGAAGATCTACAACAAATACTGGATCACCACTTGCAGAAAAATAACACTAAACCCCTTCCTCTCACAATGTACAAAAATCAACTCCAAATGGATCAAATACCTCAATGCCCAAAACTCTGAAAATGATAGAAGAAAATGTTGGTAATAACTTACAAGACATAGGCATAGGAAAAGACTCTAAATCAGACAGCAACTACCCAAACAATAAAGTCAACAATTGACAAATGGGGCCCTATTAAACTCAAGAGCTTCTGTACAGCAAAAGAAACAATCAAAGAAGTGAAGAGAAAACCCACAGAGTGGGAGGAAACCTTCACCAGTGATACATATGATAGAGAATTAATATCCAAAGTATATAAAATACTCAAAAAACAAAGGAGGAAGAAAACAAATGACCTACTCAAAAGATGGAGTAAAGAGCTGAACACAGACTTCACAAATGAAGTAAAGATGGCTGAGATACATCTTAAAACGTGTTCATCGTAGCTAATAATTAAGGAAATTAAAATTAAAACCACCTTAAGATTTCATCTTACTCCAGTAAGACTAGCTATGATCCAGAAAACAAAGGATACCAAATGCTGGAGAGATTGTGTGGAAAGGGGAACACTCATCCACTGCTGGTGGGAATGTAAACTCGTACAACCACTGTGGAAAGCTTTGTGGAGAACCTTAAAAGACTCAAAATGAGCCTACCATCTGACCCAGTCATACCATTCCTGGCTATGTACCCCAAAGACTCGTCCTACCCCAAAGATACATGCACATCCATGTTTATTGCAGTTCTCTTCACAATAGCGAAGAGCTGGAATCAACCAAAATGCCCCTCAACTGATGACTGCATAACAAAAATGTTTTACATCTACACAATGGAGTAATTACTTAGTGGCAGAGAAAGATGACATTATGAACTCTGCAAGTAAATAGATGAAACCAGAAGCCATTATGCTAAGTGAAGTAACACAGCCCCAGAAAAAAACAAAAGCGAATGGTTTCCCTCATTTGTGGATGCTAACACCAAATCCCCAGTTGGCAGGCAAACTGAGCAACTTTATTATTATATTTCACTGAATATGAAAGCAACTGTGCTATAATGGGCTCTAGAATTGACCTACCATTTATATTCACACATTGTATTGATATTCTAAATAAAAAAGATCTTGTACAAAAAAATCTATATATATAATAAAAAAGTAAAATAAAATAACAAAGAGCAGACACATATCCTTAAAGCAAATAAAAAATAAGAAGAAAAAAAAAAGAAACACAAGCTGAGCAAAGTTAATGTTATATTTCTTTTTTCTGAAGGCAACTATGCTGTTATAATGTGAATTCCTTAATGGGCTCTAGAATTAACTGACCACTTATTTTCAGATTTTGTAATTATGGTATATGTATGGAGGGTATGTATTCATATATTAGAGTAATATAAAATTAAAGGGGAAAATGTGAAAAAAAACAAATACTGCTTAAATTATTCAAAGGAGAGAAACAGAGGAAGAACTCCCAATCTCTTTCTATGAAGCCAGCTTCATTTTAAGATTATATTACAGATCCATCATTATAAAAACCTCATAGTACTGGCATAAAAAATAGACATGTAGATCAACAGAACACAGTAAAAGACCCAAACATGAGTGCATGCAGTTTTAGCCACCTGCTATTTGACAAAGGTTCCAAGGACACACAATGGAGGAAAGACGTGTCAACAAATGGTGCTGGCAAAACTGGATATCCATCTGCAGAAGAAAGAAAGTGCATGCTTATCTTTCACCCTGCACAAAAGTCAACTCCAAATGGGCCAAAGACTTCAATATAAAACCTGAAGCTACTAAAAGAAAACATAGACAGTGCCCTCCAAGATGTAGGCATACGAAAGGACTTTCCAAATTGCACACCAGCTGCTCAGGCTTTAAGGTCAACAATCAATAAGTGGGACCTCACTAAACTACCAACTTCTGTACAGCAAAAGAAACATCCAAGGAAGGGAAGAGAAAACCCACTGAGAGGGAGAAAATCCTTACCAGCAACATGCCTGACATGGGATTAATATCAAGAATAGATAAAGAACTCAAAAATCAAAGAAACAAGGAAATAAACTATCCAATAAAAAGATGGGCTATAGGGCTGGAGAGATGGCCTAGCGGTTAAGAGCGCCGACCGCTCTTGCAGAGGACCGGGTTCGATCTCCAGCATCCACATGGCGGCCGAGAACCGTCTGAAACTCCAATTCCAGGAGAACTCCAGTTCCAGGGGAATCTGACACCCTCTTCTGACCTCCGCGGCATTGCACGACACGGGTGCACAAACTTGCATGCAGACAGTACATTCATACACATACAGAAATAAATAAAATTAATTAAAAATTTTTTTTAAAAAAGATGGGCTATAAACCTAAACAGATAGTTCTCAAATGAAGAAATAAAAAATGGCCAAGAAATACCTTAAAAGGGGCTCAACTTCTTGAGTAATTAGAGAAATGCAGATAGAAAACCCACTTTAAGATTCCATCTTACCCCAATCAGACTAGCTAATATCAAGAGAACAAATGACTCCAAATGCTGGTGAGGATGTGGAGAAAGAGGGAATGCTCATTCACTGTTGGTGGGAATGCAAACTTGCTGTCTTCACAATAGCCAAGAAATGGAGAAGGGTAGGACACACGGCAGTGTAGCCTTGGTGCCCCCTAATGCCAGGAGTCTTTATCAACCACATTAGAAAGCTATTGGCATCCCTCTGTCAAAGAGTTATAATGCCCCCAAGATAATCATCCAATTACATGTGTCTGTGCCCACAGCATAACTTGCTATAATCTTTAATATTTGTTACTATTTGTACCTTAATACTAGAAAATAAAAAGAGATTGATAAATGACCCTCTGCAAACAGAACTTGGACAGTCCCAATATTTTGACATGTCACCTCAGAGAAAAAACTGGATCGTCTATCTCTCATTCTCTCGCCCTCACCTCCAAAGCCCAGGGACCCCTGCAAAAGAGGTTGGCACATCAGATTGTAAGGGCCAAGGAGGGGGGATGGATTGTGTGATCACAGCAAAAACAGACTACAATTTTTTTTGATCAACATGTTTGTGTAAGCAGACCTCTTCAACTGGATTTGGGAACCCTAGGTTGTACAAAAACTGGACTCAGATATTAACTAATTGAATTTATATGGACACTCCTATGTATATTGCCTATGTATACTTACTGATCAAATAAAAAATTAAGAAAGCAAAAAAAGAAAGAGAGAAAGAAAGAAAGAAAGAAAGAAAGAAAAAAAGAAAGAAAGAAAGAGAAACAACCTAAATGTCTCTCAAATGACAAATGGATAATGGAAATGTGGTACATCTACACAATTGAGCTCTATTCAGCAGTAAGAAAAAATAGAAATTATGAAATTTGCAGGTCAATGGATTAAAAGAGAGAGTGTTATACTAAGTGAGGTAACACAAACTCAGAAAAGCAAGTGACACATGTGCTCCCTCACTTGCAGACTGTAGCATCAATCCCTTAGTGCCAGTATATATCCTAATACCAGGACCCAGGAAAATGGAAAAGATACTTGGAAGTAAAGCAAAAGAAGAAACCTGAGAGAAGGGCTAGTAGAGAACAGATGTTGTCAGGGGATGGTGGTGGAAATTGAGAGAGTTCAGCTAGGAGGAGAGGAGGGAGGCCCATGCTGTGGTGGGGGGAGAGGGAATTCACCAGAGGTGGGATGGTGGGAGGCAGGTGTTATTGGGGAGGGAGGGCAAGAAAATGGGGATTCTGGGACTGAGGAAGGAGAAACGAGGTCAGATGTAAGAAAAAAAGTAGAGATAAATGGATCTGGGGGGTAGGGAACACAGAGAGAAATATATATATATATATATATATATATATATATATATTAATATATAGATATATATATGAGATAGGCTATTGCCCTCCAGAACTAATAGGTAAGACCCTAGTGCTGAGGACAGGACACACTTCAGATATAGGACTTGAAGCAATGGAGCAGGAACTGACCTGGAAACCTTCTACCTGAAGTTTAGCTCTCATAATTTTAGATGATGATATGCAAACTGCTAAGGCAGAAGATCAATCAATGATCCAACCCAGCCCTAAAGCCTAATAACCCTAACAACTGGCATTGTAAGTTACCCCTATTGGTACAGTAGTGGCACTATTATCTGGGGGGTAATCAACAGCTATATAATTCAACTTAAAGTCATCTCAATGGGAATTAACTGATGGGTGGCACTGTAAACTCAGGTGGCAGTGTAAACACATGGCCGCAGAGCACAGAGAGGCTAGAGAAAACCCTAGATCTGTCATATCTGTAGACAAATGAAATTTCTAACCATAAGTTAAATATGGACCCCTATATTACAGATAAATGGTGCACCATTTATCAAGCAAGCTTCTTTTTATGATGGATGGAGGCTACTGCAGAGTTCCACAACAGGAAGGAAGGAAGGAAGGAAGGAAGGAAGGAAGGAAGGAAGGAAGGAAGGAAGGAAGCAAGCAAGCAAGCAAGCTATTCTCTAATAGTATATATTAATAGATGAATCCCTGTTGTAGAAACCCTAGGATGTGGTGAGACAGAAATGAAAAGGAATATTTTCTGGATTGTGCAAAGATAGGAACGTGAGGTTGGAGATTTTTAAGATGACAGGGAGAAGTTGGAGAAGTGAGAGGTAGCACTGTCATGTTGTCCTCAGACCCCAGTTCCCAAGCTGCTCTCTGCTCTCTCCCTTGTACGCTCTGCTTCCTTCTTCATTACTAGAACATTGAAAGAGAGAAAAGGAGAGGAAAAGTTATGCTGGAGTTGGAAACAACTTAAGTCTTATCTGGCATAAGCATCCAAAGACTGCTTCCTTGACAGGGTGACCAGGCTCATCTGCAGTTCCATAGCTGGAACATGAAATGGGAGTAGGAAGAGGCTTTGGTGAAGGTGACTTGAATTTCACATCTGATTTGGGGTTTAGACCAATTCCCTCTTTATCTTGGAAACCAAGGAAAACCTAGCCAGCTAGACTCCTTTATATATAGACATTACAGATAAGTCAGCAGTGTCCTGTAATTCACATTCTAAATCTGACTTTTCCTAAATACTGTTTTTCCCTAAAAACCCATTTTGAGAAACTACATTAGACAATTTCACCAAACATCCCTTCTTTATTTTTCTGTTTTAATTTATTATTGCTATAGCATATAGATAATGAATACTTTTCCACTTAACCATAGCTAGGCAATTCCCCATAGTAAGGATTTACGTGTGAACTTGGGTGCAGAGGATTCCAACCTCACCCACTCTGACGGTACATCATGTCAACCTGACAAAAGTCACCTAGATGACACACCTCTAGGTATGTCTGTGGGAGTAGTTCATAGAAGTTTAACTGAGGAGGGAAGATACATCCTGAACACAGGCGGCCCCATCCCATGGGCAGGAGTCCCAGACTGAATGAAAAAGAAAAACTGAGGAAATGGCTGATCACAGCCATCACCTCTCTCTGCTTCCTGACTGCAGCCTACTAACCGGTAACCAGCTTACACTCTGGCCACCCTATGCTTTCTGCCTTGCTGGACTGATCTTCTCCAACCATCAGCCCAAATAAACACTTTCTCCTGTAAGTTGTTTGGATAGATATTTTGTTGCAACAATGAGAAAAAAATAACTAATTCATGCACCTATTCTAACACAAATGTAATTCTGGCTTTGAAAGACTAGACTTAGTCAGGGTAAAGTTTTTGACCTCCTTTAGAACAAAAAGGTTTTTATGTAAGTGTCCCTATTAGACTATTTGAATTGTAAAAACATTTTACATTGTAAAATTTATATTGCATAATACAAAACTAAAGCTTCTTTTGAGTTGAAAATATTTAAAACTGTGATCTATAAATGTCTAAGTGACGTGGAAAACAGGTGTTTTGACCACTTGTTTTTAGTTCTTCAGATCCAAATGTGATATGGGAAAAATAAAGCTGCATTCTTGGACCAGATAAAGAAAAACAAAGGAAATATACTAAGTTTTCAAACATCTTTAGGATAAAAGAGTTTTTATTGAGACTCTTGCAAATGGCTCTGCAGCCATACTGTGAGTATCTCAATGCACATCTGTGGTTTGTTCTAGGGCCGTGGCTCTAAAATTAGAAGGCTCCACTTGGGAGAATGCCAGGCTAATCAGAAGAAGGGCTGGAGCCCAGTGGAGATGGAGACCACTACAAAAGGCAGACCAGGAAAGGAACTAAGGGTGATAGCGGTAAAATTTAGAAACCATCTGTTTAGCTCTTGGCATAAATGCAATAAAATCAAACCTTAGGCTATTTGAAACCCAGTAAAAGAAAGGATGATTCTTGCATTAAGAAAATGCAGCTTTGCAGTGAGTAGGATGTACCAGAAAGTGCCAGCAGAAGGATTGACTCCTCTGTGCATTGAAGGGAAGAAATGCCTCAGATTGCTGCAGACATCAGGCCCCTCTGTGGATCCTACTAGTAACAACTATTTTTTAATGATTCCTAATGAAGCTTACCTTCTAGGTGCCGCAAAGGTTTTAATACAAGAGACTTTCTTAACTCCCCCCCATAGAATAAGGAGAAATATGATGATGATGAGGTTGTTCTCCAGCTGTAGATTGGAGCCAGCTGTTATAGAGGTATTCTCTTGTAAAATCAGTAAAACTGCCTTCTTTAATTGACTAATGGACATAGAAACTGTGAAAAGGATTATTCTCTATTCAGAACCAAATATAATGCTAAAGTCTCCTTAAGCTATGCACTTAAACAAAATATATTAATACAGGAGCTCTGACATCAACAATGGATTATTCTACCAAGGAGATGTTGGCCAGGGGATCCAAGCCCCCACAAATGGTAAAGGCTCCTTGCCTCCAAACTGGGATATCTGCAGGAAGAGAGGCGATAAGGCCCTGCTGTTGAAGACCTGATATAAACATGGGAAAGATGTATGGAGACCGCACTTGCAAGTATACAGATGGTCTCTGGGATGCCAGAGAGTGTTACCAAAGGCCACTAAACCAATAAAGCAAATATAGGTCTCCTTGAGTCAAGCAAGACTCCTCCGTCAGCACCAGCTACACCTCATCTGCCTGGAAATACTGTGCAGCAGTGGCAGCCATATGTCTGTATATCCCAAATCTAATTGGCTATTGGCTCTCTCCTTGGAGGAATAACCCACGGCTGATGTCACAAGCTTACATCCTCTAATGGTTAGGAGATGTTATAAACCACACGAAGACCCTGCCATACTTGACAGAAGAAAATGTAGATCATGAATTGACATACCATCCAAACATCTGTGTCTATACCAAAGTAACCTACCATAACAATTAGTACTGTTTAAATACCCATATATCTAATTGTGTGTGCTTCATTAGTAGGATCGAAAGGCTATATATTATACTGTTTAAATACCTAAATATCTAATTGCATGTGCTTCATTAGTAGGATCGAAAGGTTATGCCTGGACAAGCTGGCAGCCCATGAAAGAAAACAGCCAGAACTGACTAGAGACCAAGACATCAGCTCCAGAGAAAGTAGAGTGTTTTGCTTCTCATCCACCTGTGCCCCTTTTCTAAGCCTAGGGAACAATCTGCGGAAGAGGGGGCGTGGTAGAATGTAAGGGCTTCGATTGGGGTTAATGGTGAAACTACAACATATAGACTGGACACTCATTTGATCAACTTGATTGAACATATAAGCCCCCCCTTTCAGGATGGTGGGACCCATGAGCTGTGTGGGTTTGGGCACAACTGCTTACAAATTGGTTTTACATGAAGGATGCTTGTACAATTATCACCTATTGTTAAAAAAAATGAAAACAAAACAAAACAAAAAAACAGAGGAAGATGCAGAAAACTTACGGCAGAATGCACGATCTGCGATGGGTAGGGGTGGAGTGGGGGGGAAGGGAAGGGGATATATGCCTGAACTGAATTGGAAAATGATGTATGAAATACACAAAGCATCAATAAAAATAAATTAAAAAAAAAGAAAGAGCAAGAAAGCTTTTAATATATCACATGTAGTTTTGAGATTAAACTATAAATATCTGTTAAGAATAGATAATAGATTGATGTGCTATAAACTTGGGGCATACCTGTTGAGATCAGGCTGTACCCTGGGCTACCTTCCTCTGTTGTGCAAACCAGAGTTTTTCAAGATAGGTCTTGTCTGGAGAGATTCCATTTATAAGTGGTTTTAGACCCCATTTTGACATGGAGGATAACTATGAATCTGGAGAGACACTATCTCTCTGACATCACCCACATGGCACAGACTGATAAATGACTGATTCCTGGGAGAAGAGAGGGTGCCACTGTTTGCATTTATTGGCATGAACAGAGACTATTGGGACACTTCCACATATTAAAATTTTCCCAGGGAAAACCAGGTCTAAGAGGTCATCAGGAGCACCAGATGCAGGGAAGCTATGCCTCCTCCACCTAGACCCTATAAGGAGCTGATGTGGAGGGCCTCCAGCTACTTGTCACCTGATCACACCCCCTATATTTATCAAGGCCCAGTGGGCACAGAACTCAGACTGTTCTTCAGGTCAGCTCCATCATTGCTTCTGATGTGACCTACTTGGTTGCTGTCTTCCCACTGTCTCATTTGCCTGGCTGCACCTGCCTTGTTCATCTGTCCGCTCATTCCTTCACCTGGACATAGACCTGTCTATTCACCTCTGTAGCCAGGTAAGTTCTAGAGCTCCATTCTCTGATCTGTGACTGGCAAGGGCTGTAGCTGTGTTCAGTTCATTTGTAGCTTATCAATACAGATTCTATCTATATTTCTACCAGCTTTCATCTTCTCATTACTTCTGAAGTTTCCTGAGCTCTGGTGTGGCCTTTTAACCCTTTAAAGCCATTCTATAATACCAAGTCAGAAAGAGACAGACACAGAGACTGAGAGACAGAGAGATTGTGATATCTAATATGTGAGTTCAGAGTTAACATCAGTAATTAAGATTGGAATAGATGTACACTTAAGCCAGGGTTACCAAGAAAAATGAGAGTGTCTGGCAAATTGATGCCACTGAAACTGGTACACATAGGGAATTTATTGTTATTCAATAAAACCTGGCATTGTGGAAAGAACACAAACCTATGTTTATTACATCACATACTTATTTCTGACCTATCAATATGTTACATGTTGGCCCAAACAGGTGCTGTAGGAGATGGAGCAACAGTAATTAATTGATTTCCTATTAAATCTCAAGGATATTTTAGATCCCTTGATGGTTTCTTCATAGGCACTTGCCCAATGCTCCAGACTCAGACAGGATGCCCTAGCTTGGCTTCTGTTGCTAAGAGAAAATACTGACCAAAATCAACATGGGTAGGAAAAGGGTTGTTTCAGCTTAAAACTCCCAGGCCATAGTCCATCGAGGAGAGAAGCCAAGGCAGAAACTCAAGGCAGGAACATAGAAGCATGAACAGAAGCATAGACCTCTGTGTAATATTGCTGCTGGCTTGCTCTTCTGGCCTGTGCTCAGCCTGCCTTCTTTTTTTTAATTTATTTTTTCTATTTGTTTAGTATATTTTAAGGGATTCACAATATAAGAGCACAGTTGTTTTAAGATCACACTGACATTGCTCAGATTATCATAAATTAGGTAATTGGTGCTAGCATCCACAGATGAGGGATACCATTTGTTGTTTGTTTTTCTGGGACTGTGTTACTTCACTCAGCATGATATCTTCTAGCTCCAGCCATTTACCTGCAAAGTTCATGATGTTGTCTTTCTTTACCGCTGCATAGAACTCCATTGTGTAGATGTACCACATTTTCTCTATCCACTCGTCAATTGAGGGGCACCTGGGTTGGTTCCAGCTCCTTGCTATTGCAAAGAGAGCTGCAATAAACATGGCTGTGCATGTATCTCTGTGGTAAGATGAGTCTTGTGGGTACATGCCCAGGAGTGGTATGGCTGGGTCAGGTGGCAAGTTCTTTCCAAGTTTTCCAAGGGTTCTCTACACTGCTTTCCTTAGTGGCTGTACGAGTTTACATTCCCACCAGCAGTGGATGAGTGTTCCCCTTTCCCCACAACCTCTCCAGCACTTGGTATCATTTGTTTTCTTGGTCCTAGCCAGTCTTATTGGAGTAAGATGATATCTTAAAGTGGTTTTGATTTGCATTTCCTTAATGATTAGTGATGTTGAACAGTTCTTGAGGTGTTTCTCAGACATCTCTAATTCCTCACTTGTGAAGTCTCTGTTCAGTTCTTTGCTCNCCTCCCATTTTCTTATCATGTCATCAAGTGAATCAACTTTCCTGAGGCCTGGTCTGGCCAGGTGATTAACACACCCTTTGGATTGACTCTTAAGTGTGGGGACAGTAGAATATAATGTTCTAATCCTTGGGTAGATCAGGATGTCATGTGTCGCCAGGACCAGAGAAAGAACTCAGATTCCATTCTTTTGTGCAGGAGGACTTATTTGTCCCTCAAAGAATCTCAACAGAGTCCCAAAATGCCATCTTTTCATATGATATTTTAAATCTAAGTAGAAAATTGTATTGTTTTCTCTTTCTACTATTCGCAGGCAAACAGGAGATTGGGTCCAGATCTGATTATGAGGGAGGAGTACATTCTCATTGGTCCTCACGCCTTATGATGTCTTTCTAGATACTTAAGATTAGGTACATTTCTTTTGCATATTATTATTCTATACCTATGTATATCTATGTATGTGTGTGTGTGTTTGTGTGTGTGTGTGTGTGTGTGTGTGTGGTTAGGAAGAGAAAGAGGACCAGGAATCAAATCAGTGAAGTCCATCTTTCAAAGATTTCCCTTAGTGTGTCTATTTGACTTATCATTCCTTCAAAAGTCTACAAAGTCATATTTTCATGATTAATCTTAGAGTCTTTTTTTTCTGTCTGGGTGACTCATACCCATCCTTCTAGACTTAGTTGAAATTCTAGTTGCTGGCAAAAGGTGCTGAATTCCACTGATGCTTGACTCCTCTCCTCTGAAACATAGTATAGTTATTTATATCCTGATAAATTGTTTCAGGCTCTTGTGTCCAGGATCCTTTAAGGCTATGCTTTTTTTGTGTGTCATTACTAAGCCTTTATTTTCCTTTGGGAAACCATATTGCTGGTGTCTTCTTTTTTTTTTTTTGCCAACTTAAAGTCTTTAGTCAGCTGAGGAGAATACACTGGACTTTCAGTCATGGGTACATGTAGTACTGAATCACATTTATATAGGAAAAACATATTGGGAGTAAGAGTTTAAGTTCCCAAGCTTAGCGGGTAGAAAGCCCCTAACAATTTCTAGCTCTAAAAGGCAAGCCAAGCATAAAGTACATAAGCCATGCACAATGAGTTTTTTATAAGCAACCGTGTACATGCTGACCTGTTCTGAAGACTTCCTTGCCATTTCAATTGAATTAAACTTGATTTCCATATGTTGTGTTAAGTTTTAACTGCTAGGCTCACCTGAGGCTCTAATGTGGTGTAGCTATGGTCGGACGCTGGGGAAAAAAAAAGATCAAAGGAATACGGAAAAAAAAAATTAAAAATTTTCATACAGTAAAATGAAAAAAAAAACAAATAAAATCTCAATTCCTTTTTGCTGTGGATAAAGACTTTTCATCCATGTTAATTTTTCAATAATGCCTGGTTGCTAGGGAGATATGGACAGGAGGGAGGAGTGTCCTGTACAGTCACCCTTTTGTGGTTAGGTACAGTCTGGCCATGGAGACAGGGGAGATAGAGGTGAGGTAATCAAAGGATCTTTAAGAAAATAGGAAGAGGGAAAGAGGGAAAACCAACCTTCTACAGAGCAAGCAGATTTACTAGAAAATAAACCTACAGGCCACCCCACTACACTCCCAGCCTGGGGGCCCAAGGAGGTTGGCACCTTGGAGAATCCTGGGATCTTCTCTTACAGTCTCCGGGTTTTCATTTTTTCTCCCTTCAGGAAGGGGGAAGGGATGTAGGTCTGCCTGTGTCTTCTTTGGGAAACCATGTGGCATATTAGCAACCATGAAGGCTTCTGGTTTAGAGAGATGTAGATATTTAAATGGCACTGTGACACTTTCAAGCTTGTTTCTTTAGACATATTAACCTGTATCATGGTTGACTTCCGTTATCAGCTTGAAACACATGGGAAGAGGGAACCTCAGTTGGGGAATTTCCTCTATCAGATTGGCCTGTGGGCATGTGTGTGAGGTATTTTCTTAATTGCTGAGTGGTGTGGGAGGACACAGACACTCCAGGGCAGGTGGTCCTGGGTGATATAAGAAGGCAGGCTGACACAAGGGGGGCAAGAAGACACAATGGAGGAAGACAGCATTTCAGCAAGTGGTGTTGGCAAAAACTGGATCACCACTTAAGAAGAATGACATTAAACCCCTACCTGTCCGCCCTGTACAAAAGTCAACTCCAGATGGATTAAAGACCTCAACGTTGAAACCCCAAACTCTGAAGGCCGATAGAAGAAAAAGTTGGCAGCAACTACAAACATAGGCATAGGAAAAGACTTCCTAATCAGACAGCAGCTGCACAAGAATTAAGGTCGACAATTGACAAATAGGACCTCATCAAACTCAAAACTTCTGTACATCAAAAGAAACATCAAGGAAGTGAAGAGAAATCCCACAGAGTGGGAGGAAACCTCACTGCAGATACATCTACAAGCATTGATTTCCAGAATACATAAACTACTCAAAAAACAAAGAAAAAAGAAAACAAGTGACCCACTCAACAGATAGGGAGTAAGAAGTTTAAGTTCCCAAGCTTAGGGGTAGAAAGCCCCCCTAACAATTTCTATTCTCTAAAAGCAAGCCAAGCATAAAGTACATAAGCCATGCACAATGAGTTTTTTATAAGCAACCGTGTACATGCTGACCTGTTCTGAAGACTTCCTTGCCATTTCAATTGAATTAAACTTTGATTTCCATATGTTGTGTTAAGTTTTAACTGCTAGGCTCACCTGAGGCTCTAATGTGGTGTAGCTATGGTCGGACAGCTGGGAAATCTCAGATCCTGAGTGCCTCTCCCAGGGGCACCACTCTCTCGCCACTTTCCTGGAGGGCTGTGTCTTTCAACAAGATCAGCCTTACTTGCTCCTCTGATATGACTCAGTCCCAATCACAGGGCAGGGCACTCCCCAGACCAGAATCCTGCATGACTGAACTTCCCTCCTCACCCTCATATTAATGGGGCAGACCACCCTGTACCTGCCTGATATTACATAACCTCAGCCCTACATCCCTTCCCCCTTCCTGAAGGGAGAAAAAATGAAAACCCAGAGACTGTAAGAGAAGATCCCAGGATTCTCCAAGGTGCCAACCTCCTTGGGCCCCCAGGCTGGGAGTGTAGTGGGGTGGCCTGTAGGTTTATTTTCTAGTAAATCTGCTTGCTCTGTAGAAGGTTGGTTTTCCCTCTTTCCCTCTTCCTATTTTCTTAAAGATCCTTTGATTACCTCACCTCTATCTCCCTGTCTCCATGGCCAGACTGTACCTAACCACAAAAGGGTGACTGTACAGGACACTCCTCCCTCCTGTCCATATCTCCCTAGCAACCAGGCATTATTGAAAAATTAACATGGATGAAAAGTCTTTATCCACAGCAAAAAGGAATTGAGATTTTATTTGTTTTTTTTTTTCATTTTACTGTATGAAAATTTTTAATTTTTTTTTTCCGTATTCCTTTGATCTTTTTTTTTTTCCCAGCTGTCCGACCATAGCTACACCACATTAGAGCCTCAGGTGAGCCTAGCAGTTAAAACTTAACACAACATATGGAAATCAAAGTTTAATTCAATTGAAATGGCAAGGAAGTCTTCAGAACAGGTCAGCATGTACACGGTTGCTTATAAAAAACTCATTGTGCATGGCTTATGTACTTTATGCTTGGCTTGCTTTTAGAGACTAGAAATTGTTAGGGGGGCTTTCTACCCCTAAGCTTGGGAACTTAAACTTCTTACTCCCAAATATGTTTTTCCTATATAAATGTGATTCAGTACTACATGTACCCATGACTGAAAGTCCAGTGTATTCTCCTCAGCTGACTAAAGACTTTAAGTTGGCAAAAAAAAAAAAAAAGAAGACACAGGCAATATGGTTTCCCAAAGGAAAATAAAGGCTTAGTAATGACACACAAAAAAAGCATAGCCTTAAAGGATCCTGGACACAAGAGCCTGAAACAATTTATCAGGATATAAATAACTATACTATGTTTCAGAGGAGAGGAGTCAAGCATCAGTGGAATTCAGCACCTTTTGCCAGCAACTAGAATTTCAACTAAGTCTAGAAGGATGGGTATGAGTCACCCAGACAGAAAAAAAAAAGACTCTAAGATTAATCATGAAAATATGACTTTGTAGACTTTTGAAGGAATGATAAGTCAAATAGACACACTAAGGGAAATCTTTGAAAGATGGATCTTCACTGATTTGATTCCTGGTCTCTTTTCCTCACACACACACACACACACACACACACACACACACACACACACACACATACATAGATATACATAGGTATAGAATAATAATATGCAAAAGAAATGTACCTAATCTTAAGTATCTAGAAAGACATCATAAGGCGTGAGGACCAATGAGAATGTACTCCTCCCTCATAATCAGATCTGGACCCAATCTCCTGTTTGCCTGCGAATAGTAGAAAGAGAAACAATACAATTTCTACTTAAGATTTAAAATATCATATGAAAAGATGGCATTTTGGGACTCTGTTGAGATTCTTTGAGGGACAAATAAGTCCTCCTGCACAAAAGAATGGAATCTGAGTTCTTTCTCTGGTCCTGGCGACACATGACATCCTGATCTACCCAAGGATTAGAACATTATATTCTACTGTCCCCACACTTAAGAGTCAATCCAAAGGGTGTGTTAATCACCTGGCCAGACCAGGCCTCAGGAAAGTTGATTCACTTGATGACATGATAAGAAAATGGGAGGAATAATTATCCCCTTAATAAAATAATATACATATGCTTCCTAGGCATTCCTATCTTTAAGAAAATATTTTATTTATTATTTTAATTTTAAGTGCATGTATGTATTGCCCGCATGTATGTTAATGTACCGCTATCATGCAATATCAGAAGAAGGCATCAGATCCCCTAGAACTGGAAAGACAGTTGTTAGCCACCATGTGGGTGCTGGAAATTGAACCTTGGTCTTCTGCAAGAGCAGTCAGTGCTCTTAACCACTAAACCATCACTCCATCCCTGACACCCCTATCTCAGGCAGCCATTTATTGGTCTTAACTCCTAAGTGCTTACTTGTCTTAGTTCTAACTTAAAAAGCATAAACTTTCTTTTCCTTCTTTCTATGTCTTTTACAGATACTGATCCAAATCCTAACCATTCGTTCCATGAAAGTATGCACTTCATCACTCTTTCTCTGAATATTAGCACTCTGCTTTCTTTTTTTATTTATTTTTTATGTGTATGAATGTACTGTCTGCATGTAGGTTTGTGCACCCGTGTCGTGCAATGCTGCAGAGGTTAGAAGAGGGCGTCGGATTCCTCTGGAACTAGAGTTAAAGATGGTTCTTAGCTGCCATGTGGAGCTGGGACTTGAACCCAGGTCCTCTGCAAGAGCAGTTGGTGCTCTTAACCACTGAGCCATCTCTCCAGCCCCAGCACTCTGCTTTCTTTTTTTTTTTTTTGGTCTTTTCAAGACAGGGTGTCTGTAGACCCCGACTGCTGACCTAACTCAGAAGGCAGGTTCCCTTCCTCTTTCCACCAACCTTCCCCTGCCAGCTGCCCTAACCTCTATATTGCTTGCTATTATTTTTCTCTCAAGCCCTAATAAAATATTCCTTAAGATTACTTCTAGTTTAATTTCTGAATTATTTATTTTTTTGGCCATCTAGTCTGAGAACCCACAATGTGAACGCTGATTTCCCTGTAACACTGGAATAACAGTACATAAAGACTTATAACTTCAGGGAAAGATTTCATGGTTTGGCAAACAAATAGGAGAATGGAAGACATTTGCTGAGTCATTCAGATCTTTTGAGACATAATTCAAAAATCAGAAGTAGTTTGTGAGGTAGAGTTGAACAGTGAGAAAATCCCCTCTCCCCACCGCAATGTCCCTGTAAACAGGTGCTTGTACAGCCAAAACAGATGGGAGAAGTTTAGGAAAAGCCGAAACAATCTCCCTCTAAAATTCCTACACAGTCTACAAGTTCCTTCTTTACTTTTGAAATCTTAGATCCTCACTTCTGTTTGCTCTACTTCACAGAAGCTATCTTTCCATATTCATAGATCACTTCAAATATTTAAAGTTGAGATGTGTGCAAAAGGTTATAGGGTCCATGAAGGAGAATGACTTAGGATAAAAATACATGAGATAACATTTGAAAAGCAAATTACCAGACGGGATGACCTTCAGCAATGATCCTTGCCAAAGTTGAGGCCAAAGACCAAATTCCTATATTTTATAATAATTTCCCTTAAAAGTAAGATTGGGGGCTGGAGAGATGACTCAGGAGTTAAGTTGCTACTCTCGTAGAGACCCAGGCGCAGCTCCTAGGACCAGCTTGGAAACTCACAACAGTATGATGCCCTCTTCTTGTTCAGACATCTGTAAGTATGTGGTACACAAACATATACTCAGGCAGACACACACAAATGCATAAAATTAAAAAATAAATTGTTTAAGGTAAAATCAGGGGCTGGGAAGATGGCTCAGTGCTTAAAAGCACTGGGTTCAGTTCCCAGCACCCACATGATGGCTAACATCCATCCATAACTCCAGTCCCGGGGGATCCAATCCCCTCTTCTGATATCCAGTGGCACTGCAGGACATGGGTGCATTTACATACTCATATACATAAAATAAAAATAAATGAAATATTTTTGAAAGTAAAATCAAATAAGAAACAGTATTTTATACTTTTTTCTTTTTCTATTTTACGTGTGTATGTATGTGGGTGTGTGCATATTTGCATGTGGGTGGCACATATTTGCATGGGTATGTAGGTGTGCATGTGGAGGCTTATGGTTGATATAGGTTGATGTTGGGATTCATTCACCATCACTCTTTCACCTTATTCATTGAGGCAGTGTCTCTCCGCCAAACCCAGAACTCCCTGGTGCAAGCCAACTTGCTGTGGGGATCCCACCTCAGCCTTCAGAGGCTGGAGATACAGGTGGACCATCTGGACCAAGTGGAATTTGTATGAGTTCTAGGAATCCAAACTCTGGTTTTCATTCTTGCATTGCAAGAGGTTAACCACCGAGTTATGTGCCTAGCTCCCATAGTTTAGACACTTCCAGTCACTGAAATCATCTCTTACATTCCATGATAAACCACATGTTTCTAGAGGTGGGCAAGGCTTTGGGCACCTCAAGGATTTAGCACGAATTTTTTTTCATCAAGGATACAGGTTCCTGTTGAAGAATTATAAGCAACAATCTTTTGGAAGCAGACTTGGCTCAGCTGCTTCAGTTGGACATCCATAACAGTGAATACAAAAAAGACAGTGATAAGGATGGTTTGAACAGATATCAAAGCCTGAGGCATTGCCTAGAACAGGTAATTGCAGCTGATGGGAGGGAGATAAAGAGGATGGACAGACTGAACCTTCTGCCCCTTCTTCCACCCATGACTGCACATATGAAAACAACACAAATGACAGGATGGCGTTTCAGAACAAGTTCTCTGTCTCTATGTCCAGTCAACTGTATAAATTCTTCTGATAAAAACAATACCTCCGTTAGTTTCACAAACATCATTTTATATTAAAGTGGGGATATTTCAATTTCTTTGTTTACTAGAAGATAAAGTAGAGCTTAATCCAAAATTGTGACACATTTTTTAAAAAAAGGAATAAAGAACATAGTCTAATAGTAAACAAAAGTGAGAGACTACTGGGTAGATAAGCTATAAAATAAATCTTGATCTAGGACTATTTCTGATGCTTAAAGTTCATTTATCAATTCTGAGTTTTTGGCTGCATTTTCTGGGGAGATGTCAAAATAAATAAGACTTTTGATTCAAGCATTTCCTAAATAGAAAAAAAAAAAAGATTATCCAAATCCCTCAAGGACTCAACAACAGAATACTCTAAAATAGGAAGAATGTCTCAGTGGAAAATGTAGAGAATTTATAAAACACAGCAATAGGATTGCACAGGAATGAGACAGTGAACTAATTAGAATGAGATGCTGCAGACTGGAAGCCCTGACCCACGCCTCAATGGGACAGAGCCATCCAAAAACCTACGGCTCTTGGAGTGATCTCTGTAATGGTTGATACTTGGTGATGGAGAGAGTGACTTCACAGAAAAATTCCTTGAGTAAGGTCATTACAAGCCATCACAAGGCTACCTTTTAGTATTTTAGACAGGAAACAGTATTAGATACACAGCCTCTGGGAAATCTCCCATGAGCCAAATATCACACATGAAAATCTTCATTGCTGGGGCCACTGACTGAAATTTTCAGGCTGTGAGTCTCCACATGACATCATCTTACCCTTGAAGGCTAAGTGACAAAAATATGATAAAAATGATATATTTGAGGTAGAAAAGATAAAATCTGGGGGTGGCCAGATAAAAGGTCTTGCATTTATAAATACTTACAGTTTTCAAGGTTAGTGACCTAGAAATACTGTTGCAGAAGTTTCTGTGTAATTTATTGCATCCTGGGCCCAATCCAGACTCATAAAAGCCAGGCTGGCAAAAATTGAGCCCATGAGAAATATTTCCCATATAATATGTGTGAGTTTCCAAAATCCTCATATTAGATTCAGATTATCAGATTTCAAGTGGGAGTTGAGAGAAATTGTTAATAAAATAACTTTTCTCTCTCCATAACTACACTGGGGTATCCTGGGTTCTGTTACTTAATCCCTTTCCTCAGTGCTTTTGGACACTTGTCACATCAAGGGCCCCCAAAATCCACCCCAGTCATAACCTTGGCTATCTACCATAGACCCTTGGCAGGTGAGAGAAGTTAATAAATGAGCATATTAAGCCAGCTGAAAGGACTTGGGTAGATGTCATGGGATGGAATCTTCCAAGAATGTTGTCATTGGTTGGCAAGATGATGTGGAGGCATCTCCAAGTGGAAAGAAACTACAAGTTAGCATATCTGGTGGAGTTCTGACTGCATGATGTTTAAGTGAATTGAAACAAAACTGGTGAACTAATTAAGCCAATGAGGACAGCGTGGCATCTGCCTAGAATATCACCCTAGGATGCCAGCTTCCTTTATAGCTCATTAGGTTTTTTTTGGTGGTGGTGGTGGTTTTTTTTGGTCTTTTCAAGACAGGTCTTCCTGTAGCCCCAGCTGTCCTGGAATTTGCTCTGTAGACCAGGCTGGCCTTGAACTCACAAAGACCTGCCTGCCTCTGCCTCCCAAGTGCTAATAGCTTATTAGTTTTTATGCTTGTTTTAATTTATTAGCAGAGACAGAATTTTTCTCACAGGTGCTTGGAGAGTGTGGCTGTCTAGACAATACCACCCTGTGTTCACACATGGTCACCCTACAGAGTTAGTATGTCCTACTGGGTTTGCTGCTAAACTGAAACACGGTGGTGCCAGGAAGAAACATTACTGGCTCTGGGTAAGGTTTTTTGTTGTTATTTTCAAAGTCTCAAATTAGGTTTCTTTTTCTGTTTTCATTGAAGTTTTGCAAATTTCCTACAACATGTTTTGATAATATTTTGACGCCCTCCCCCGCCTGCACATGCTTACTATCCCTTGCCCAATTTCATGTCCTCTGTTATATGTTGATTAAGGCCTACAGAGTCAAATGTGTGCTCCCAAATGCCCTTCGGTGTGGATCCATCCATTGGAGCCTGGTTAACCACCAAGATTCACATCCTTAAAAGAGACCAACTCTCCTTCTCAGCAGCCATCAGTTTCCAACAGTTCCCCAGATAAGGTTGAGACTTCTTACCCACTTCTTCATGTCTATACTGGAGATTGTCTGGCTTGAGTATGTGTGGTAAATGATGGACAAAATTGCAGAGTTTAACTCCAGACTTCAATCTAACAGGCCTTTCTAAAACTATTTTATTTTTAATTATGTGCAGATGTGTATGCAGTACCCTTGGAGGCCAAAAGAGGGCATTAGAACCCCATGGAGATGGTCTTACATACAGGAAGTTGGATGCTGGGAACTGAACTCTGGTCCCCTGGATGAATAGGAAGCACTCTTAACTATAGAGCCTCTTCAGCCCTGCAATGGACATTTTTTTATGCACTTTTTATGATTTACAACATCTGGCTTCTATGTAAGATAAGAATCAATCCCATTTAGGGATATTTCTATCAATGAATCTGGCTCCCTACTAATCAACAGTAAAAGGCTTAAATCTTATCTTTAAATAAAACTGAGGGTCTGGAGAGATCGCCTAGCCGTTAAGAGCGCCGACTGCTCTTGCAGAGGACCAGGGTTCGATCCCCAGCACCCACATGACGGCTGAGAACCATCTGTAACTCCAGTTCCAGGGGAGTCCGACACCCTCTTCTGACCTCTGCGGCATTGCATGACACAGGTGCACAGACCTGCATGCAGACAGTGCATTCATACACATATGAAAATAAAAATAAAAAATTTATAAAAATAAATAAATAAATAAAACCGAACAGCAGGAAAAGGGGGTTCTGTGGATGCTACCCTACATTGAAAAGAATAAAATGAATAGTTAAGTAAACTAAAATACGTAGAAAAAAACAAATAGAACAATGAAAGCAATATTGTATATTCTAATCTGCTTCCTGTCTTCTTGTTTCTATGCCTGGAAAACAACAAAGGGCAGGTCTCAGTATACCAGTTCTGAATGAGGGGAAAAAAACCTGCCTCTTAACACAGTTAACCATGACCTAGATGTTAAAACCGCAGATTATTCTAGATCAGTTGCCAATGGATGTGAGTGTGCATGCTGTGTTAGTTAAGTTTTTATGGTCCAGTATTGCTTCATGAGTTTTCCTGAGAAAACAAAATAAAATGAAATAAAATGACACTCCAGAAGCCGAGCATGGTGGAGCACACCTTTAGTCCCAGCCCTCGGAAGGCAGAGGCATGTGGATCTCTGTGAGATGGAGGCCAGCTTGGTCTACACAGCGAGTTCCAGGACATCTGGGGCTACAAGGACAACTTATCTCAAAAAAAGACACTCCAGAAAATATCTAAATACTTACTAAAGAGATGGCTCCGTGGTTAAGAGCTCTTGCTGTTTTCCCAGAAGACCCAGGTTTGATTCCCAACACTCACATGGCAGCTAACAACTGTCCCTAACTCCAGTTCCAGGGGATCCAATACTGTCTCCGGCCTCTGCAGGCATCACACATATGTGTTGCATTTAGATGCAGGCAAAACACTCATATACATAAAATATTATATCAAAAAAGAAATTGAATTTATCTGACAAAGATAAAGAAAGCAAATGTTAATGGTTAGTTATTGAAAAGCTAAGTAAACAAATCAAACTCTGTGCAGCCTGTACTTCTAGCATCTGGAAGGCACAAGCAGGAGGATGGCTGCGAGTGGAAGGTGAGCCTGGGCAAGGTTCAACTGGGACAACTGAAAACCTTGTCTAAAAATGTATGTTTAAATAAATGATCTTCTTGTACAAAAAATAAATATAATAATAAAAAAACAAAAAACAAAAAAAAATGATCTAATAATAAGCTTTAATAATTAATATGTAGCCCAGAAAGGATAGTACCCCACCATCCCCCTCACTCTTTTCTTCCTTTTTTTTTTTCTAGGTTTTTGTTTTGACCTATAGATGCCTAAGTTGTATTACACATACCCATAAGCAGGAGCCAAGGCATAAGCTTTCATTACATTTACCCAAACTGGTTCTCATTGACTGTATGCTACTTATTTGGGAAGGAAATTTAAGCTTAGTTCCTTTAACTTGTCCTACAAGTAAAGAAAGTGTTATAATGTGATATTGTGTTATTCAGAAAAAATATATAGGCCATTTGTATACCTTAACCCGATACAAATTATAAATAAAAAAAGGAAGAAAAGAGTGAGGGGGATGGTGGGGTACTATCCTTTCTGGGATACAAATGGAAAACTCTGTTTCAATCCTATTGATAAATTTTCAATGTTTCTGATCTTAAAAATAACAACAGGAGGAGAATTTTATGTTCCCACAGGTAAAAGTCACCAATCTAAATGCCTGAAAACATACAACTTACGGCTGTGCAGGATGAACTGGGGAATGTCAGCAGAGAGGTTGACCCATCTGAACACTAAGGAATGAGGAACATCAGACTGCCTGAGACACGGTCACTGAGCATCTCTCTGAATAATATTGGGGTTGACTGTTAATAATGGATCCTAATGCTGAGAAACCTTCCTACCTCCCCCCCCCTTTTTTTTTCTTTTTTTTTGAAAAAAGGAAAACAGGATGGTAATGAAACCACTCCCAAACTGTAAACTAGAGCCAATTGTTACGGTGGTAATTTCCTATAAAACAGGCACAACGTATTAACTGATTGATAGGCATAGGAACTGTGAAAGGATATTTCTCTATCTAGAGCCAAATTCAATAGTAAAGTGTTTATAAGTTGTGTAATTAAGCAAAATATATTACTACAGGAAAGCTCTGACATCAGCAATGAATTATTCTGCCTAGGAGATGTTGGCTAGGGGATTCAAACCCGCCCCCCCAAATTATAAAGGCCTTTTGCCTATAAATGGGATATATGCAAGGAGAAAGGCAGTAAGTCCCTGTTGTCGAAGACCTGGTGTGAGCATGAAAAATGTTATGAGACGTCACCTGCTAGCGTACAACTGGCCTCTGAAATGCCAGAGAGCGTTACCAAAGGCCACTACAGCAATACAGCAAAATATTGGTCTCCCTGAGACAAACAAGACTCCTCCGAAAATATCAGCTACACCTCAACAGCCTGGAGATACAGTGCAACAGTGGCAGCCAAGTGTCTATATTATATCCCAAAACTATTTGGTTATTAGCTCTCTCCTTGGAGGAATAACTCACAGCGGATGCCACAAGCTTATGTCCTCTAGTGGTTAGGCGATGTTATAAGCCACAAAAAGAACTTGTCACCCTTTATAGAGAAACCACAGTTTGCGGATTAGCATACCATCCAAGCATCTGTGTCTATGCTCACAGCTTAGCTTGACACAATAAGTGGTACTGCTTAAATGCCTGTACATCCAATAGCTTGAGCTTTGTTAGTATGACTGAAAAGGGTACCACTGTGAAAGCTGTCAATCCGTGAAGAGAAACAAACTGAACAGACCAGAGTCCAAAATGACAACTCCAAAGAAATTAGACTGTTTTCTTCTCACCCATTTGTGCCCCTTTCCCAAAGCCTAAGGAACAAACTGCGGAAGAGGAGGCGTGGTAGATTGTAAGGGCTGTGGAGAGATAGGGGTGAATCATGAGACTATAGGAATATAGTCTGGACATCTGATTGATCAACATGCCTGTGCATACTAGTTTCTCCAACTGGACTATGGGAACCTTGGGTTGTTCAAAATTTGGACATAGATACTTGCAAAATGCACTAATTACTTAATTGTATGACATACTGAGTAACATCATTGTTATCTGCAAACAACTGTGTCATTGTATTGTAGAATCCCTTAAAAATAAAAAATAAAAAAAATGTTTAAGTCAAAAAAAAAAAACAAATAATTAATATGTAGCTTAATTTCAAAGCAAAAAGGTAAGTAATTTCATATTCCTCAGTTCTGTGGGTACAGCAATATTCATTATTTTGACAATAGATAAACCTGTACAGGAAAAGGAAGATATTTAGGAAAAATTTATCTTTATTTTTTTAAACTTCTCTTCATTAAAGCATACAAAAGCAAAGTCTGGTTGAACTGTCTGTAGATATTTAACTTAAAAAGTAATAATAAAGAAGATGAATAACCTTGTGTAGCACTTGTTTTTGGCTGGCACACCAGTGTTTTACTTAATTATTGTCTTGTTTATTTCCAATTGCCAATTATGGGATGGCAGGATGGCTCACCATTTTAGAGAACTTGCTATACAAGAAGGAAGGTCAGAATTTGGATTCCAGAACCCACCCAGCAAGCCAAGCATCCAGCACATGCCTGGAACTGCAGCACGGAAGTGTGGAGACAGGAGGGTCCTGGGGCTGGTGGGCTTCCAGCCAAGCCGAAAGGTCACAGGTCACAGGTTCAGGAAGAGACCACGCCTCAAATGAATAGCTGCATACGATACAGGGGTACATTTGACACCCTCCTTTGGCTTCTACACAAATATCTCATGTTCTCTCTCTCTCTCTCTCTCTCTCTCTCTCTCTCCCTCTCTCCTTCTATCCCTTCCTCTCTCTCTCAGTATACACACACACACAAGTCCAAATACATACAAAAATGTCTTTTTAAAAATATGATGTAAGCACATTTATTTCTTTTTAGAAAAAATGTTTCTCTGTATGTGTACATAATGTGAGGGTGACCTTGTAGGTGACAAGAGTCCAGAAGAGGACGTCGGATTCCCTGCAACTGTAGTTACAGGAGGTAATGAGATGTAATTAGAATTCGGGTCCTCTGCAAGAGCAGCAGATGTTCTCTCTGTCCCATAAGCACACGTCTTATACTCATACGCATGCATGCTCTGTCATTTGCATATTCGCATATGTCAGTGTTGTCTCTGTTTCATCAGATGCTTGCTTGCTCATCTCAGGGTAGAAAAGTGTAGGACTTTTATTTTCCTTGTCTTCCCTGAAGCTCAGACATTACCCTGAGGCCAAGGCTTTGCCCCATCAGATCTGAGAGTCACATACCTTGATTTACTAGTTAGGGATATGAAGCTGGTCAGATGGCTCAGGGGTTAAAAGCTCTTGATGCTGTTTCAGAAGACCTCAGTTCAGTTCTCAGCACCATGTCTGGAGGCTCACAACTACCTGTTAACTCTGATTCCAGAGGAACACAATGCATTCATTTGGCCTGCTCAGGCACTCTACACACACACACACACACACACACACACACACACACACACGCACACACTTTTCAGAAGGGGTAGATGTATACAAGTAAACCATATTATGTGGATGCTGCAGTGTCGCTGCACATATGAACCTGTTGTGCTGCAGCGGCATGCACAAAACCTGTGCAAATCCAAGACAATGAAAAAACAGAGATGAGAGAAGTGGGCAAGCCGCCCCAGCCATCACTGAGAATCTATTGGCAACTGATAAATACTAAGAGAAGGAGACTCAGTTTTCCTTACTAGTGTGTCACCTGGGATAGACCCACCCCCAAGAGCATTTTGGGCACAGATTAGACTTGTTAGGCCTTTAAAAAAAGATAAGTAATAACAGAGAACACGAAGCCTGGGGATGGAATTAGTAAGATGGGTGAAGAGGGGGAAGAGGGTCTGATGATGATTAAAATACATTGTCATGAAATTCTCCTGTCAAATCAATAAAATCAGTAAAAACAGATTTTTAAAGAGGTTTAAAGAAGAAAAGGAGAAGAGTTGGAAAGAAGAAATGGAGACTGAATTTGTTATTTTTCTGGCACAAACTGAAGATTTTACAGGACTAAGTTCCCAGGGACACAGTATGATTCAGTGCTCCATGCTAATGGCCTGGTGTGCTTGGCATCAGAGGCAGTGCTGGGCTTGCCAGACAGTCTGCAGCCTGCTTAGAAGCACAATTTCTCTGATGCAGTCTTTCTGTTGTTCTTTTACTATGCCTCCCTCTCCATGAGAAATATTTATATCTGGGTTGTTGGTACTAGCATCCACCATAACTATTAGTGCTGCTTAAATACCTATATATCTAATTGCTTGTTCTTCATTAGTAGGATCGAAAGGTTATTCCTGGACAAACTGTCAGCCCATGAAAGGAAACAGCCAGAATTGACCAGAGTCCAAGTCAACAGCTCCAGAGAGAGTGGACTGTTTTACCTCTCATCCACCTGTGCCCCTTTTCTAAGCCTAGGGAACAACCTGCGGAAGAGGGGGCGTGGTAGAATGTAAGGGCTGCGATTGGGGTGAATGGTGAAACTACAGCAATGTAGTCTGGACACTCATTTGATCAACTTGATTGAACAAACAACCTGTCACCCCCCACTGGATGGTGGGGCTGTAGGTGTTTGGGCACAACAGCCTGCAGATAGGTTTTGCATGAAGGATGCTTGTACTCATGGATTATCACTTATAGCTAAAAATGAAAAAAAAAAACTGAGAGAAAGATGCAGGACAGTTATGGCAGAATGCATGATCTGGGATGGGGTGGGGTTGGGGGGGAGGGAAAGGGAAATAAGCCTGAACTGAATTGGAAAAAATGTAGAATGACCACAAAGCATCAATAAAACAATTTATCAAAAAAAAAAAAAGAAGCACAATTTCTGGCTATGTCCTCCAGGCATAGCAGTTCCTGGCCCTCCTGGAAATCCCATAAACTTTTATTAACCAATTTCTTTTAAGAAAGCCTAAGTTAGCTGGAGTGAGCTTCTAGGAAATCTTGCTGATGGGCCACTAGAAACCAGAGCCGTTAATATGGAGAAAAGAGGGCAAAGCCCAGGAACTTGTTGAGCAAACAGTCAGGGGAGGGAGGAGCATGGGTGGCTTGGGTGATAGACAGGTGAGAGGGGCAGGCTGGGGTGATAGACAGGTGAGAGAGGCAGGCTGGGGAGAGGAAGACATGGCTCCCAGAGTTTCTGCCATGGTCGATGGAGATTAGAGCTTTTTATACTAGAATCGACTGGCTGGAGGAGCAGATGGTCTGGCAGCATGTTAAAAGCTGTAAAACAAACAAGTTATTGTAGTAAAAATACAATGAGGAAGGACTAGATAGATATATTCCTTTTTTTTTTTTTTTTGGTCTTTTTGAGACAGGGTCTCCCTGTAGCCCCAGCTATCCTGGAACTCATTCTGTAGACCAGGCTGGCTTTGAAATCACTCTGCCTCTGCCTCCCAAGTGCTAGGATTAAAGGCATGCGCCACCACGCCCGGCAATAGATATATTCTTGTCAATGGGAAAGTGAAAAGGTCTCAGGAGAGAGGGAACCTCAACATCTCTTCCTCCTTAGATATGGTCTCTCAATATGGTAGATCCATTTGTCATAAATATCCTCACACTTTGCCCTAGAAATAAAGGACAAAAACCCTCCTAACAAGTGCCACCAATGCTGATGCTCTCAGAGGATCCTGGGGGTGCACAGTGAGGTCACAACTAATGTCTCTTCTATATTCCTGCTGAACCCCTAACTTCGCTAAGTCCTACTTTGAATCCATTTGGCCAGTAGCCTGGTTCCCATGTTCCCACTTCCAGCACTCCTGACTGCCCACACTCAGTTCTGTTTTCTTTTTTATATTGTATATGACTAATAGCTATTAATATTTTTAGTTTATTCATGTGTTAAACTGATTGTTGTTGTCCCTACCAGAATATAAGTACTAAGATGAATGCAATCCTTGTTTCCTTTGTATCTCCCGAACTCCTAAAGCTGTTTGTGGCAGAAGGGCAGGGACCTTTTCCCTAGAGGATTCTGGTAGAAAATCTTTAAAGGCAACTGTTCAGCTTGGCAGATACCTGGGCAGATGCGACGAACAAAAGGCAAACCACAAAAATTAAAATGAAAACCCAGGGAATCTGATGTCTACGGTGGCTTTGAGAAAGTCCGTATTTCCGGAAAAGCAGAAGGCTATGCATTTGTCCAGGGCTGTGCTCATATTGAAGGCTAGAAAATGCCCTAAGATCCCTGCTGTGGCTAGTTATGAGGCTGTGCACAAGAAAGTAGAGGCTAAGGCAGCTTTGTCAGTGGGGGGCTAGGTACTGAAGGCATGCTCCACCATGCACCCTGAGGCCCTTGGTAAAGAGTGGGAGGCTTATAGGTCCTTGGTGTAAATAAGTCTATGTTCAATTATAAAGTGACCACTAAACTAACTGAAGAGAGACTTCATTGGTCACACATGACACAGATCATAATCAGCCAATTAACTATGGTAAATCTCTAGCAGCTGTAGAAATGGCTCAGTAGTTAAAAGCACATACTGTGAGGCAGGGGTGGAAGCTCATGGGAGCTGGGCGGGACTAACAGCGGGGCAGAAGCTTAAACCGGCTGTGCAGGACTTAGAGCAAGGTGGAAGTTCAAGCGGGCTGGGCGGGGCGGGGCTGCCCTGGGGCGTGGAAACTGGAGGTGGTAGCTCCGGGCGGATGCACGAGCTGCAGCACCCCTTCTCCTTCCGGAGGCAGGTGACCTGATGCGCACTGGGCAGGTGAACAAGATCTGGAATGAAGTTTCAATGACCAAGGAACTGTGGAGGCAGCTGTGTCTGAGACACTGGACCTCCTGCAAAGACCCCTCAGTGATCCTGGGTACTCAGACATGGAAACAGTACTATTTATGCAGATCTGAGTTGGAGTTCCCTGTGGAATCTGGGCGGCCACAGGATTTCATCTGCGAAGCTATTTTTGGGCACACAGGACAAATAGATCGGATTGCCTATGTTTCACCCAATGAGTACTGCTTTGATTCAGGGGCAAGGTCTGTGGTGTGCACTGTGTCATCAGACTGTACTGTTCATGCCTGGGATCTGCATGAGGGCAGAGAGATCTGGTCCAGCCCTGTGCAGCCTGCTTTTTTGGTGGGTCTGATGGCCTACCCTCAACTGCAGCTAGTTGTCACGGTGGGCACACACTGATTGATCGTTGTCTGGCGAGCAGAGACTGGGTGTAAGCAGGCCTCCTCCTGCTTACTGACCTCCTATACTGCGGATGGAGGCCTGTGACCGCCCAGAAGACACCTTCCTCCCAGTGGCCTGTGCTGAAGGAAACCTCTATACATTGACAGTGCCTCAACTGCAAGTGGTCTCCAAAGTGACTACATTTCCTCATATCTCTGTGAGCCTCATGTGCTCACCCGACCAACAGTGGGTGTTTGTGTCTGCACAAGATTCAGATTTGGCCCCAAAGGTGATCTACATCCGGTCTTTACTACACCTGTCAGAAGATGAGCCTCCTGTCTCTACCACCTTCCCCATCAGGCAGAGTTCCAGAGCCTGCTGGACTCCTGATGAGGCAGCCAGGCTGATAGTGATGCACAGAGACAACAGAGGCATGCAACTGGTTGTCACTACCTTTGAATTAAAGGCCAAGAAGTCCAGGGATAGAGTGGACATCCTGGTACAACAGCTGGCCAGTTTCCCCTTGGAGGACACCATGATGCCTCATCTTATGGAGGGCCCCGGCTCCCAGGTGGTCCTGCTGGCCTCTGGGTCAGAGCTGGTGCTGTTCACCATACATGGCCTGCAGTTGGTAGCCTTTCAGGACCATCAGAGGCCCATCACATCCATGTGGGTGGACCTGAACCGAGTCATCACCTCATCGTTGGACCTGTCTTTGCGTGTCTATGTGTGGAATAAAGAGAATAAATTTCCAGTCCTCAAGAGCTGGTATCATTTGCTTGGTGGATCTCACAGATGTGCCAGTGGATTTACCCATGTGAAAAGTGACAGCATGAGCATTGCAGGGGTGGAAGCCAGAAGCACTGGAGCAAGTATTCCAAGGTCCTATTACTACAAAGTTCAGCTCAGCTGGACTCTACCAGTTGAAGTTAACCTTGCTTTGTATGCATGCAAACTTTACCAAAGATGTTACCCTTTCTCACAGTAAGCCAGTGAAGTGGTTTCTATTGTCTTCTGTTTAATTTCCCTCTCAGAAAAACAAAAGAGACTAAGTAGCAATCATCAGCCCATTTCCAGGTGCTGAGCAACTTGCCCAAGGAGTCTCCATGGACAAGAGTTGAGTATGTATGGTAGTGCAGTGCTAGAAAGCCTTGTTTGATGTACCAGAATTACAACATAGTTATGTTTGTTGTCCAAAACATACTTAAGTAAATATTTTCTACTTTCCTATGCTATGTCATATACTGAAGACATATTAATACATAGATCCTTCTGTCATGAAGAAGTCTGTCCCACAGAATTCTGTCCCACCATCTTACAAACTCAGGGACACCAACCTAATGGTAAAGAATAAAAATGGCAGTTCCAGAGTTAAAAAAAAAAAATTAAAAAAAATAAAAGCACATACTGCTCTTCCAGAAGACTCAAGTTCAGTTCCCAGCACTCACATCAGGCAGCTCATGACTGCCCAGAACTCCAGCTTCAGCACATACATGCCCTCTTCTTGCCTCTGTAGGTACCCAAACTCACATGCACACACCCACAAGCAAATGCACACACAAGCATATAATTAAAAAATAAAAATAAGGGGCTGGAGAGATGGCCTAGCAGGTAAGAGTGCCAACTGCTCTTGCAGAAGACTTGGGTTAGATTCCCAGCACCCACATGGTGGCTGAGAACCGTCTTTAACTCCAGTTCCAGGGGAATCTGACACCCTCTTCTGACCTCCGCAGCATTGCATGACATGGGTGCACAAACCTACATGCAGACAGTATATTCATACACATAAAAAATAAAAAATTTAAAAAATAAATACAAGGACTACAAGAAGACCTTCCCACTCACAATAGCCTCAAAAATAATAAGATACCTGGGAACAAACCTAACCAAAGATACCAAAGGTCTCTACAACAAAAATTTTAAACCCCTGAAGGAGATTGAAAGTGACATCAAAAGATGGAAGGACCTTCCATGCTCATGGATTGGGAAAATTAATATAATAAAAATGTCCATTTTGCCCAAACTGATATGCAGATTCAGTGCAATCCCAATCAAAATCCCTATGAGCTTCTTCACAGACTTGGAAAAAAAATCATTAAATTCATATGGAAAAACAAAAGACCCCAAATAGCTAAAGCAACCCTGAGTGAAAAATGCAATACAGGGGGAGTTGCCCTACCAGACTTCAAACTATATTACAGGGCCATAGTGATAAAGACAGCCTGGTAGTGGTACAAAAACAGACCAGTTGACCAATGGAACAAAATTGAAGATCCAAATTTGAGCTCATACAATTTCAGTCACCTCATATTTGACAAAGGGGCAAAAAAACCCTCAATGGAGGAAGCATAGCATCCTCAGCAAATGGTGCTGGCAAAATTGGATCACCATCTGTAGAAGAACAAAATTAAACCTGTACCTCTCACCCTGTATGAAAATAAACTCCAAGTGGATCAAAGATCTCAACGTGAAGCCTGAAACCCTGAAGGTGATAAAAGAAAAAGTTGGCAACAACCTATAAGACATAGGTGTAGGAAAAGACTTTCTAAATCAGACAGCAGCCACACAGGAAGTAAGGTCAACAGTTGACAAGTGGGACCTCATAAAACTCAAAAGCTTCTGTACAGCAAAAGAAACAATCAAGGAGGTGAAGAGAAAACCCACAGAGTGGGAAGAAATCTTTACCAGCTACACATCTGACAGAGTATTAACATCAAGAATGTATAAACTACTCAAAAATCAAAGAAGTGAGAAGACAAATGACCTACTCAAAAGATGGAGTAAAGAGCTGAACAGAGTCTTCACCAGTGAGGAATTAAAAATGGCTGAGAAATATCTTTAAAAGTGTTCATCATCATTAATAATTAAGGAAATGCAAATTAAAACCACTTCAGATGCCATCTCACTCCAGTATGGCTAGCTAAGATCAAGAAAACAAAAGACAACAGATGCTGGAGGAGTTGTGGGGAAAGGGGAACACTCATCCACTGATGGTGGGAATGTAAACTTGTACAACCACTATGGAAAGCAGAGAACCCTTAAAAGACTCGGAATGAGCTTACCACCTGACCCAATCATACCACTCCTGGGTATATACCCCAAAGACTCATCCTACCACAAAGATATATGAACATCCATGTTTATTG
Organism: Rhizomys pruinosus; assembly: GCA_009823505.1. NCBI lineage: Eukaryota > Metazoa > Chordata > Mammalia > Rodentia > Spalacidae > Rhizomys > Rhizomys pruinosus. The sequence goes on along the minus strand of VZQC01012993.1, from coordinate 75,091 downwards.
CAGCTCTCTTCACGATAGCGAAGAGCTGGAACCAACCCATATGCCCCTCAACAGATGAGTGGATGACAAAAATGTGATACATCTACACAATGGAGTACTATTCAACGGTAAAGAAGGATGGCATTATGAACTTTGCAGGTAAATGAATGGAGTTCGAAGGCATTATGCTGAGTGAGGTGACACAGTCCCAGAAAGACAAACAGAGAATGGTTTCCCTCATTTGTGGATGCTGACACCAAATCCCCCAGACAAAAGGCAAGCTGAACAACAGTATGGTTATATTTTTGTTTATCTGAAAGCAACTATGTTGTTATAATGTGAATCTCTCAATGGGCTCTAGAATCTACCCACCAATTATTTTCAGACTCTGTAATTACTGTATATGGGTGGAGAGTATGTATCCATATTTTAGAATAATATGAAATTAACGGAGGAAAATGTGAATTCCTAAGCAAAAAAAAAAGACTGAGAGAAAGATATAAGACAGTTATGGCATAATGCATGATCTGGGATGGGATGGGGTGGGGTGGGGGAAAGGGATAGGGGAATATGCCTGAACAGAAATGAAAAATGATGTATGAAATACATAAAACATCAATAAATAAATTTTGAAAAATAAAAAATAATAAAATAATAAAATAGAAATAAACCTTTAAAACATAAAAATGTCTTTCCAGAGCTATCTATCATCTAGCCAGCTCACTATTTACCTATCATCTACCCATCATCTACCTATCCACAGCTTTCTCTTGATTCCGTTTCCGTGGAGATCACTTGATAAGCAAACACACTCTAATATTCCTTCTTTGACAGATTCCTTTGTAAGGAGATGTAGACATCTTCATTAATATCAGCCTCCAAGTTTTGAGATCTTATCCTACATCTATTTCTGAGCTGTTACTATAGCTTATACATAGATGGGCCTGAAAGTATTTTATTTTTCTAGAGATCAACAAATCTCTTAAACACCTCTGTATAAGTATGTTTTTTTTTTAAAGTTTGAGATTTAGGCAGAGTGTGGTGGTACATGTCTTTAATCTAAGCATTGAAGAGGAAGAGACAGGTAGATTTCTATTGTCTATATAGCAAATACCAGGTCAGCTAGGGCTACATAGTGAAAGCCTATCTAAAAATAGTTTGCTAATTTTCTCTGTTGTCTTCTATTCTACAATAGTGACTTATAATGGAAAATATCAATGTCATATAGGTAGAACCATGAAACTTCTAGTGGAAGGAATGTTTTTCTATTAAGGGAGAAAAATGGGTTCTGAAAATAAATGACAATCCAGAAAAAGAGAGAAAAAGTTTTTCTCTTTACACTGGAACTATGTTTGGGGACTCTAGATTAAAGCACTGTAGAAATTTAATGTTACATTCCATTAGGTTCTTCCTATGACCTCTGCTGCCCCATGCTGGCCTGTGCTTTCCACAGACCAGGAATGTGGAGAACTCTTAAGTCAGGAAAGACGCCAGTAAGGAGAACGTGAGCATCAGGGTGCACACACTTTCTCCATCCCTAAATGGGGCCACGTGCGCCTCCATCTGCTCTGCAGTCCTGAGCTCAGGGTCCGACCTTCCTTTACATTCATGAGCCTTTCCAGAGTCTACCCTGTGATCCCTGCAGGTGCTCAGTGAGTCTCATGCTCACATTTCCATAGTACCAGTGGGTTCATCTTCCAGGCTTGCAGACCATTGTTCAGACATCCATGTCAGAAATCTATGCTTGAGTTTTGGAAAAATACCACCACATAAAATATTTTCAAAAATATTTTCAGTCATTATGGAATGGGCAACTGTTAACTGGCATGATAATTTTTGCATAATATTACTTTTTGCACAAGAAAACCAAGTTACTTTTCATTTTTCATGTCAGATACAGAATTTAACATTTAAAGACTGTCCCCAGCACTGGTATATAAGCATGTGTTACTATGCCCAGATTTTTTAAAGATTTTATTTATTTATTTATTTATTTATTATTTATTTATTTATTTATTTATTTATTATTTTATGTGTATGAGTGTACTGTCTGCATGTAGATTGGTGCACCTGTGTCGTGCAATGCTGCAGAGGTCAGAAGAGTACTTCAGATTCCCCTGGAACTGGACTTAAAGACAGTTCTTACCCACCATGTGGGTGCTGGGAATCAAACCCAGGTCCTCTGCAAGAGCAGTCAGTACTCTTAACCACTGAGCCATCTCTCCAGCCCCAGATTTTATTTTAACATGGGTCCTTTTGATCAAACTTAGGTCCTCTTGTTTGTTCATTAACAGAGCTCCCCAGCCCTGCACCAGGACGTGAAACATGGATCATTGGTAGACATTCAAGATCCAAACTATATATAACATGACAAATTCAGATGATTTGATGTATCCCCAACTGCATGAACTAATGTAGTACCTGCTGTGCCGAGCACAAAAGATATGCTTTCTAAGATAGTCTTGTGAATATCTGGATGAGACAGGATAAATGCAAGTGTCCAAAATGCAATCTGAAAAAGAAGGATGGATACAAAATTAACATTCCTTCAAAGGAAAATAAAAACATAGTGTCCATGTGGTAAACAGTTAAAAGAATCAAGGACAATTTTCCAATTATCTTTAAAGCCATGTTATTAAATATTTCCTTTCAAATAGCTAGATTTTAGGAACAGAAGTATATAACTCTAAGAGGTCAGCTTTATGATTTTATTCTGTCACTATAGTTTCACCATATTGTTTAGATAGATTAATCTACCATAAAAATATTTTATTTATTATTTTTGTTTTTTATGTGTATGAGTATATTGCTTGCATGTAGGTAGGTGCACCCATGTTGTGCAGTGGCCACAGAGGTCAGAAGAAGGCGCCCAATGCCCTGGAACTGGAATTAAGGAAAGTTGATAGCCTCCATGTGGGTACAAGGAACTAAACTCAGTTCCTCTGCAAGGGTAGCCACTGCTCTTAACTGCTGAGCCATCTCTCCAGCCCCAATTAATCTATAGGAAAGGTGGAATTGTTTCTACTAATAAGCAACATGAAGTATTATATAATCATACATCAAATACTCCATAGAAACAAAACATAACACTTAAGAAAGTTAATATAACATGAAAACATTTTCATAATTTAATTTCCACAAAATGCAAATGAATTATCTGGAATGGGACATGCCTGTAATCCAGGCCTTTGGGGGGCAGAGGCAGGAAGATCAGTACAAATGCAAGGTTCAAGCCCAGCCTGTTACACATGGGGAGTTTCACAATAGCCAGGGCTACAGAGTAAGACTCTGTCTCAAAATAGATAAATAAATAAATAACCAGAACATTTTCTTTCTGCAAATGAAATGTGTGAATTTTAAATATTCTCAGGCAAATATAAGAAGACATAAAGAATGGGAGGCTTATAGGTCCTTGGTGTAAATAAGTCTATGTTCAATTATAAAGTAAATTATGAGGATTTATGTAGCATGAAGATATGCGGTCAGGGGTTCAACATCCAGCACTGCAAACCATTCACAGCAACAAACTTATGAGGTGCTGTATAAGAAGCACAGGCATTTCACACCTGAATGCTACCAGAGAGAATATTTGTAAATTCTTTCCTTTGGCCTATCTAGATTATTAAGTAATGTGATTAGTAAAGTTCCATGGTAACTCGGGATAATGTATGGATCATTTTCTCCGTTTCTTCTTAGGGATGGGAAACTTCAATCTGGGGTTTTTAATGAAATTGCATACAGCTGTTACTAACCTAGACTGCTTAGCAGACATCTCTAGTGGAAATTACAGTAAGTTATCGAGGTTTCCTATCAAGTGTACTGCATCCATCTTTCCACTACTGTCAGAATCCTGCTTCCACCTGGGTAACTTAGCCAGTAGCTTTATCTGCTTTTGTGACTTGCTTCTTTTATGTGCATTCTGCCCACCAAATAACGCCCCATGACAATAGATTGTCATGAATACAATTTTATTCTAGAGCTAAAATTTTTCTGGAGGTTGGTTAATTTCATTAATTTTTTTTTTTCCCTGTGGAAGGGGTAGCTGGAGCAATAGCAGTGAAGAGTGTGTACTGCCCATGCAGAGGATCTGGGGTTGGTCCCCAGCACCCAAGAGGCAACAGCCTGTAACTCTAGCTCCAGGGGACCTGATACCCTCTTGGAGCCTCTCTGGGAACTGCATGTACTTGGTGCATACATAATACATGCAGCTACACACACACACACACAAATAAAAACTAAAAAGCTAGGCATGGTGGCACCTCCATTTAATCCCAGCACTAAAGAGGCAGAAACAGGCAGATCTCTGTAAGATTAAGGCCAGCCTGGTCTACAGAGAGAGTTCCAGGCCATTCAAAAGACTAATAATAATAATAATAATAAAGCATCTTTTTAAATAATTACTTAAAATTATATGTATGGGGGTGGTATGTTCAGGTGAGTGCAGTGTCCAAGGAGGCTAGAGTCACTGGATCTTCCTGGAGCTCAACTTACTGACAATTGTGAGCTGCCTGCTCTGGGTGCTGAACTCAAATTTGCATCCTCTTCAAGAGCAGTGCATGGTCTTAGGAAACCATTGAGACATCTCCACAGCCCTCAAATTGTTAATTTTTATAACTTCTGTTGGTCAAAATAAATTAGTTTGAACCCCAAACTCTGAAGGTGATAGAAGAAAAAGTTGGCAGCTGCCTATAAGACATAGGCTAGGAAAAGACTTGCTAAATCAGACAGCAGCTGTGTAGGAAATAAGGTCGACAATTGACAAAGGGACCTCATCAAACTCAAAAGCTTCTGTACAGCAAAAGAAAAACAATTGACAAAGGGACCTCATCAAACTCAAAAGCTTCTGTACAGCAAAAGAAACAATCAAGGAAGTGAAGAGAAAACCCACAGAGTGGGAAGAAACCTTCACTGCAGATACATCTGACAGAGCATTGATTTCCAGAATATATAAACTACTCGAAAAACAAAGAAGAAAACAAATGGCTCACTCAAAAGATGGAGCAAAGAGTTGAACAGAGAATTCACAAGTGAGGAATTAGAGATGGCTGAGAGACATCTTAAAAACTGTTCAACATCATTAATAATTAAGGAAATCAAAACCACTTTAAGATATCATCTCACTCCAATAAGACTGGCTAGGATCAAGAAAACAAATGATACCAAATGCTGGAGAGGTTGTGGGGAAAGGGAAACACTCATCCACTGCTGGTGGGGATATAAACTTGTACAACCATTATGGAAAGCAGTGCAGAGAACCCTTAAAAGACTCAAAATGAGCTTGCCACCTGACCCAGTCATACCACTCCTGGGTATATACCCATAAGACTCATCTTACCGCAGAGATACATGCACAGCCATGTTTACTGCAGACCTCTTCACAATAGAGAAGAGCTGGAACCAACCCAAGTGCCCCTCAACTGACGAGTGGATAGAGAAAATGTGGTACATCTACACAATGGAGTTCTATGCAGCAGTAAAGAAAGATGACATCATGAACTTTGCAGGTAAATGGATGGAACTAGAAGATATCATGTTAAGTGAAGTAACACAGTCCCAGAAAAACAAATGATGAATGGTAGCCCTCATCTGTGGATGCTAGCACCAATTACCCAATTGTATGGCAAACTGAGCAACGTCAATGTGATCTGAAAACAACTGTGCTCTTATATTGTGAATCCCTTAACAGGTTCTAGAACTAAGCTACCATTTATTTTCAGAGTTAGGAATTTTTGGTATATGGGTGGAGGGTATGTATGCATATTTTTGATTAATATAAGATTAAAAGAATGAGGAAAAAACTAGTTTGTCATGACATTATGTCTGACCACAGTATTTATTTTATGGGAATGCTACTTAGTATTTCTTATACAAGGCTGCTTGAGCTTTCACCCAAGCATTTTCTAAAATATTACACAGTAGTTAAAAGTATTGGGCTGGTGTAACTTAGCCTTTCTGGATGCTTAACAATCACACTTAATGCCCATACCAATTTGGGGGAGGGTCTTAAGGGATAACTTTGTTACTTGCCATCAGAGGTCAACTAAGTCCCAAGGGACTATGCATGGGGCCATCTCTTGAAATGTCCTGCAAATGTGAGTCACCAGTCTTCCTGTGCAGGGAGGTCTTGGAGATCCACTAATGGGACTTCAGCCAGTGTTCAGTCTATAAAGAGGAAAGTCTGCTCATGTTTCAAAAAGGGAAGCCTGGTCTAGCAAGACCTGACTTTGTCCTTGAGTGGATGGAACTGGTAAATGAAAAGCCAAAAGGAGCCAGCCCTCCCACCCAAACCTGAGTGACCCTTGAGGACCAGATCCTCAAGTGACCTTGAGAAAACAAAAATCTTGGTTAATCTGAGCTAACCGTGTGTCCTTAAACATCCAAAAGGAAAGTATAACCAGAAATAAATAAATAGAAAGGCTGAGAAATTGTACTTCAGGTATAAAGCAAGATCTTAGTAAAATGACAAAAAGTTAAAAAAAAAGAGCACAGTTGTTCTGCCTGTCTTACTGGCAAGTGCAGCTACCCTTTGGCTGTCACTGCTTTTGCCATCCTTCAAAGACGTGAGAAGACACAGCTTTCCAACCTTCCAATATAGACTGAAAACTTGTGTCTCTCCAAGAATCTTCCAAACCTTCAGTGCCAGATGGGGACTGCTGTGACATCCAACTTGTGGACTGAGCTACTACTAGGGTTTCCACTTCTTTAGAGTATAGACTGCAATTGTTGGACTGCCCAGGCTATATCATGGAGACAGTACAAGAAGATCAAGACAGGACACGGTGCTTACTGGACCTCATTTGGTGACCATGGGAAGGGAAAACCCCGGTATGGAACACAAGGGCAGAACTGATGGTGGTTTGGGCTTGCCAAGGAACAGACTTCAAACATGACATTTTTAAGCCTAATAAAGAAAAAAATCATAAGCTGAAGATGCTAAAACCTATAATATATGTGGCATGCATATATCCATATTTTGGAGTGATGCATATTGAAAGGAACAACAACAAGAAGAAGACTGGGTCAAAGAACTGACTGAAACGCTAAACTTTTGCTGGAAACAAACTTCTGCATCGAGAATTTTGAGAGTGATTGAGCAAAAGATGAAAAACATGTTTGGCAGAATGCACAAGCTCTGGTGGGGTGGGGGGCAGGGAGGGGGGAACAGGTCTAGATTTGATTTGAAATTTTGTATGAAATGCAGAAAGCTTTTGGCTTTGGAAAAAAATAAACAAAATAAATTAGTTTGAGTAAAAAAGCATTAGTTTATATCTTCCCTTAATATAGTACACAAGATAAAATACAGATCTTAAAAGTTAGCTTCCTATTTGGGTTTTGCTCCGAAGGTTAGACAATATAGGAAAGGTACAAAGCCATGAAAAGAAACTTGAATTTCACTTTCAGTTTTTCTACAAACATTTATTAAGAAATAAATTCTGGGGCTGGAGAGATGGCCTAGTGGTTAAGAGCACCGACTGCTCTTGCAGAGGACCCGGGTTCGATCCCCAGCACCCACATGGAGGCTGAGAACTGTCTTTGACTCCAGTCCCAGGGGAATCTGACACCCTCTTCTGACCTCCACAGCATTGCACGACATGGATGCACAGACCTGCATGCAGACAGTACATTCATACACATGAAAAATAATAAATAATAAATAATTTTAAAAAAAGAAATAAATTCTGAAGTGACCCAGGCAATACTTTGTGTGACTTAAGTTTTTTTGGTCTCTTTTTAAAAATATTTGGTTGAGGGGCTGGAGAGATGGCCTAGTGGTTAAGAGCGCCGACTGCTCTTGCAGAGGACCCGGGTTCAATCCCCAGCACCCACATGGCCGCTGAGAACCATCAGTAACTCCAATTCCAGGAGAACTCCAGTTCCAGGAGAATCCGACACCCTCTTCTGACCTCCGAGGCATTGCACGACACGGATGCACAGACCTACATACAGATAGTACATTCATACACATAAAATAAATAAATAAATAAATATTAAAAAAAAATAAAAATATAAAAATATTTGGTTGCTTTTGTGAAGGAACATGATGTAACTTGAAATAATCCCATACTCCCCCCTGTGGTCAAAAGAGGAAAAGCAACCAATTGACATATTCGAACCAGTCAAATTCAACTCTCCTGATTGACATTAAGTGGGTAGCACAAGGATGGGTCCAGTCTTGATACAAAGTGAGATGAATAGAATCAAGGTCCCTGAAACACAGGTTTCCTAGGGCAGCATACTGATTAGCCAAGATTTAGCCTAGTGATCATCTAGTTCATTTGCTGTGAGAACTCTCTCTCCTCTCTCCCAGCTCAGGGCCTTCCACCTACTAGCCATAGATAGATGGGAGTGCTGAGTTATGGGGTTTAGTTATCAATCTCTCCAAACTCAATACATGTTACTTGAAGAGAAAGTTCACACCGAGGGAAGACACTCAGCACACGTGCATGGCTCTTCAGTAACACCCCAGTCCTATGTGCCTGATGTTGTAGTTTTAGAGAATCACTGAAATTTGATAACTTTTTAATGCAAAACACAAGGAATTTGGCTAAATAACAAATGTCTCCACAATGGTGGTAAGTGCCTTTTTTCCTTAATAGTCTTCTCATTTTAAAAGTCTGGTATTGTCTACCTTTAAAAAAAAATGCTTCTGGAGATCCCATGCACTGCGTCTCTATTAGAGTCCCCTGAAGCCTGAAGACCTCCAACCTACCTACCCCACACTGTCCCTCTGCTAGCCATGGGCCTAATTCCTATACTTCAGATCTCTGGACTGGCTACTTAAATCCTCCACCTTCCCTAGACTCCTTATCTGCCTGAAACAGAGAGCCCACCTACTACCCTGGCCCGCTTACTACCCTGACCTGCCTGCCTATTACTCTGACCTACCAACTACCCAGAGCAGCCTACTACCCTGCAAGAACCTGAAGCACACATAGGATGACTCAAGACTCTGCAAAGGCAAGAACAAACCAAACCCAAACCCAGTAGATGAGAAGAAATAACAAAAATTAGAGCATAAATTAATGAAATAGAAGCAAAAATATACAAAGACTCAATGAATCTAGACAGACCCTTAGCCCAGTCAAACAAAAGAAGAAAAGAGCAAACCCAAATTAACAAGATCAGCAGTGAAAGGGAAAATATCACAACAGAAACCAAAGAAAATCCAGAACACTGTATGGGAATTCTTTTAAAACCTATACTCCATTAAATTTGAAATTCTAAAAGAAATGGATGAATTTCTGAAATCAGGAACAGCACCAGAGTTAAACCAAGAAGAGACCAACAGCTTAAACAGATCCATAACAAATAAGGAAATTGAAACAGTAATATAAAACTTCCCAACTAAAAAAAGCCCAAGCCCAGATGGATTCACAGCAGAATTCTACCAGGCATTTAAAGAACACCCACAACTGGTACTACTTACATTATTCAAGAAGATGGAGACAGAGGGAGAACTCCCAAGCTCCTTCCATGGAGCCAACATCACTCTAATACCAAAACCAGGTAAAGACACAAATCACATGGTTATCTCAATAGATGCAGAAAAGGCCTTTAACAAAATTCAACATACATTCATGTTAAAAGTCCTAGAGGGAATTGGACTGAAGGGACTATAACTCAATATAAATAAAACTATATACAACAAATGCACAACCTACATCATTCTAAATAGAGAAAAAACTGGAAGGATTCCCATTAAAATCAGGAATCAGACAAGGCTGTCCACTATCTTCATGCCTTTTCAATATAGTGCTTGAAACTCTTGTAAGAGAAATAGGACAAGAGAAGGAAATTAAAGGAGTACTAATCTGACAAGAAGTGATCAAATTAACACTATTTGCAGACAATAAGGTATTATATATAAGATATCCCCAGTGATACCCTTTTTAGTCATACTAACAAAGCACAAGCTATTGGATGTACAGGCATTTAAGCAGTACTAATTATTATGTCAAGCTAAGCTGTGAGCATAGACACAGATGCTTGGATGGTATGCTAATCCGCAAACTGTGGTTTCTCTATAAAGGGTGACAAGTTCTTATTGTGGCTTATAACATCTCCTAACCACTAGAGGACATAAGCTT
>VZQC01012993.1:0-64841 GCA_009823505.1 Rhizomys pruinosus | reverse complement strand
TGATCAACATGCCTGTGCATACAAGCTTCTCCAACTGGACTATGGGAACCTTGGGTTGTTCAAAATTTGGACATAGATACTTGCAAAATGCACCAATTACCTAATTGTATGACATACTGAGTAACATCAATGTTATCTGCAAACAACTGTGTCATTATATTGTAGAATCCCTTAAAAATAAACAAACAAAAAAACCCAAAAATAAGAAAAAAATAAAAAATAAAAAATAAATAAAAAGGAGTGGAGAAAGGGAGCAGCCTTACTAAATTTGCTCTAGGACTTTAAACATAAGGGCATGTTGAATTTTATCAAAGGCCTTTTCTGCATCAATTGAGATGACCATGTGTTTTTTGTCTTTGAGGCCATTTTTGTGCTTTATGACATTTATTGATTTATGTATGTTGAACCATCCCTGCATCTCTGGAATAAACCTTTTCTGATCATGAAAAAAAAAAAAAGATATCCCCAAAATTGCACTAGTAAACTGTTAGAAATTATTAATACTTTCCATAAAGAGGCAGGTTACAAAATCAACTTACATAAATCAGTAGCCTTTCTATATACCAGTAACAAGCAATCAGAAGAAACATTCAAGAAGACTCTCCAACACACAATAACCTAAAAAAAACTATTTAGTAATAAACATAATCAAAGAAATTAAAGATCTCTACTATGAAAAATTTAAATCTTTAAAGGAAGAAATAGAAGAAGACACCAGATGAATGGACCTCCCATGCTTATAGATTAGTAGAATTAATATTGTGAAAATGATAATCTTACTGAAAGCAATCTATAGATTCAGTGCAATGCCAATCAAAAATACTCATGATATTCATCACAAAGCTAGGAAAAAAAAATCCTAAAATTCATATCGGATCACAAATCCAAAGCAGTCTTGGGGAAAAAAATGCTGGGGGGATCACCACACCATATCTCAGTTTATTTTACAGAGTTATGGTCATAAAAACAGCATGGTACTGGCACAAAAATAGACTCATAGATCAATGGAGCATAATTGAAGACCTGAACATGACTACATGCTATTTCAGCCACTTGATATTTGACAAAGGTGCCAAGAATATACAGTGAAAGAAAGATATCATCTTCAACAAATAGTGGTGGCAAAATTAGATCTTCACCTAGAAGAATGAAATTGGACCAAAAGTCCACTCCAAAATGGATCAGAAACCTCAACAGAAAACCTCAAACTCTGCAACTGATAGCAGTAAACAAAGGCAGTGCCCACAAAAATGTAGGTATAGGAAAAGACTTTCTACATCAGTTACTCAGGCATTAAGGTCAGTAATCAACATGCAGGACCTTACTAAGTTACAAAGCTTCTGTACATCAAAAGAAAGAACCAAGGAAGTGAAGAGGAAACCCATTCAGTGACAGAAAATCTTCACAGGCTATGTACATCTAACAGGTGATTAATATCCAGAATATACAAAGAATTCAAAAACGAAGAAACAAAAAAATAAACGACCCAATAAGAAGATGGGCTATGAATCTGAACAGTTATCAAAATGAAGAAATAAAAATGGCTAAGAAACACCTTTTAAAATGTTCAACATCCTTAGTAATTAAGAGAAATGTAAATAAAAACCACTTTAAGATTCCTTCTTACCCCAGTCAGACTGGCTAAGATCAAGAAAACAAAAGACACCAAATGTTGGTGAGCATGTGAAGAAAGAACACCTGTCACTGCTGGTAGTACTGCAAACTCACACAACCACTATGGAAAGAACACTCGTCACTGCTGGTAGTACTGCAAACTCACACAACCACTATGGAAAGCAGTGTGGAGAATTCTTAAAAAACTAAAAATGAATCTACCTTATGACCTGGTTATACCACTCTTTGGCATATAGCCAAAGGACTCATTTTACAATAGATACTTGTGCATCCATGTCTATTACTGCTCTTCTCACAATAGGGAAGAAACAATCTAAATGTCCCTCAACTGATGAATGGATAATGAAAATATGGTCCATTTATACTATGGAGATCTACTTAGTAGCAAGATGAATTTACGAAATTTGCAGGTAAATGGATGGAACTAGAGACTGTTATACTAAGTGAAGTAACACAAGCTCAGAAAAGCAAGTGTTTGTGGATAGTATTACAAATCTCTGATATGTGAGTATATACCCAGGAAACTGGAAAGGAAACATGGAGCTAAAGGGAAAGAAAGAGCCTAAAGACAGGGGAGAGTAGGAAGCAGATGATACTAGGGAAAGTAGGAGTGTTCAGCTGGGACGGGAGGAGGAAGGGACATGCAGGACATGCAGAGTGCCATGGTGGTGGAGGGAGGAGGGAACTCAGGAGATGGGGGATGATTGTATGAGGAGGGTGTTATGGGGGAAGGTGGGAGATAATCATCGGAGTGCTTGGACTGGAGAGGTCGGAGGGATGTTGCACAGGGCTGGGGTTGGCTGCAGGATAGGAAGCCAGAGAGAAAAGTGTTGGCTTGGGACCCCCTAAGAAATACATATACATGTCTGAACATTAGTGCATGTGTATACAGGGGGCAGGGGGAGGAACACCGTAATTATAGCCAAATGTACACAGCTGGAGAGGACACAGATCCCAGAGAAAACCCTATTTATGTCATATCTCTAGACAAATAAAATTTCTTACCATATGCTAAATATGGGTCCTTATATTTATTTACAGACAAGTATGCCACATACCACTCATCAAAGAAGCTTCTTTTTGCAGCAGATGGAAGCTACTGTGGAGTTCCACAATTAGTCACATACAGAGAATATGTGTCTGAGAGATACCCAGCCCTAGGTGGCATATCTATCTCTACAACTAAGGCTCATAGAACAGAAAGGAACAAAGAATAGAGAGAACACTAAAGCATCCCTCAACTCTCACTAGTGAAGCTTCCTTACACAACAGAGTGTGATGTACACAGAAGGCCACAACTGTCTGATTTAAAGGAGAGACTACAGAGTCTGTGTCCCTGGATAGAACTCCTATATTAAACTTCATCCACCTGCAGCTTGGGGACAATTGCAGGAGAGGGACAGAAGGCTTGTAAGAGCCAATAGTTGGAGGGGGGGCGAAAATAAAAAAGAGCCATGAACATAGAGAAACAGAGGCTTTTAGGGCCCTGGAAGCTTGCTCATGGGCATTGGTGGCATCAAGCACAAGACTCATGCAGACTCAGTCAGACAAGGGCCAGAGTGGAGCAAGAGAAATAGGCAGCCGGCCAGCCCTAGCCTGGGAACTGCTGGAAACTCATTGCTGCTGAGTGAGTGGAAGTAGACCTTCATAAGATCTCTGTTATAGGCAGACTAGACTAGAGGACGAACTTGCACCGAAGGACAGCTGGGTGCAAATGCTTGGCCAGATAGGTGGAATACATGAGTTCCAGGAAGGGGGTACATGATGGGGAAGAGATTCTAAATTTGATTAAGAACTGTTGTATGAAATGTTGTATGAAAGCTCAATACATTTTTTAAAGTACTTTTGAAGGAGGTATGGTGGTACAGGACTGTAATCCCAGCCCCTGGGAAATATAGACAGGAGGTTAAGTAGTTCCTGGTCAACCTCACCTACACAGCCATTTTGAGGCCAGCCTGGGCTACATGAAACCTTGCCTCCCCTAACCCCCAAATGAAAAACACAATACCTCATTGCTTCTTAAAAATAAGAAAAAGGAGGCTGGGCATGGTGGTGCATGCCTTTAATCCCAGCACTTGGGAGGCAGATCTCTGTGAGTTCAAAGCCAGCCTGTTCTACATAGTGAGCTCCAGGCCAGCTGGGACTAAAGGGAGACCCTGCCTCGAAAAGACCAAGGAGGAGGAGGAGGAGGAGGAGGAGGAGGAGGAGGAGGAGGAGGAGGAGGAGGAGGAGGAGGAGGAAGGGGTTTAGAGAGATTGATCACTCGTTAAGAGCGCTTATTGCCTTTTTCAGTTCCCAGCACCCACACAGTGGCTAACAACCACCTGTAACTCCAGTTTCAGGGGATCTGACACCCTCTTCTGACCTCCAAATGCATTGCACTCACCTGGTGCACATAAATACATAGAGGCCAAACACTCATACACATAAAATGCCTGTAATCCTAGATTCCACTTAGGAGGCTGATGCAAGAGGATCATGAGTTCAAGGCCAGCCTGGACTATATAGGGAAACAAAGAAAATGAAATAAAAACTAGAAAAGATAGGTAAATGATAGTAAAGAGTTAATCAAATGCTTATATGTTATACTGAATCAAAAAGCAATAGTGAGTGGCCCTGAGGTCACTGACACTCACATTTGGGAATGGACTTCAAAAGAGCAGCACTGTGAAGTAACAATCAGTACGATGCCAGTGGGGTCAAGTCCATGGTAGAGCTGGTCAAAAATAAGAGCCACTTGGTCACTGAACTGCAGAGCAGCTACACGCAGCCTCTCCACTGTCTGGGAGAGTTCAAGTTCAAAGTGAGAAGGGACAAAGAGGAGAGCTCTGTGCCTGGCTGGGTTCTGGGAAAATGATCTGTTTGTCTTTCAGCAAGGTTTATTCATCCATCCAAACAAGAGATCGTGAGGCTGGAGTGAAGACTCAGTGGTTAAGAGCACCAGCTGCTCTTGCAGAGAACCCTAGTTCCGTTCCCAGCACTCACATGGGAGCTAACAACATCCATAACTCTACTTCCAGGGGGAGCCCACACCCTCTTCTGACCTTTTTGGGCATTGCATGCCACAGGTGCACTTAAATATATGCAGGCAATATACTCATACACACAAAATAAAAATAATAAATAAAACATTTTTGAGACAGGTCTTCCCATAGCCCCAACTGGCCTAGAACTCACTCTGTAGACCAGGCTGGCCTTGAACTCACAGAGATCTGCCTGCCTCTGCCTCCTGAGTGCTAGGATTAAAGGCATGCACTAGCACGCCCGTCTTAAAGACAGTTCTTAGCCCCCATGTAGGTGCTGGGAATCGAACCTGGGTCCTCTGTGAGAGCAGTCAGTACTCTTAACCTCTAGGCCATCTCTCCAGCCCCAATAAAACATTTTTTTTTAAAAAAAGAGATTTGATAAATATTGATGGAATCTTGAAACCTACACTATACAGGTAAATGTGTGCTGTTTGAACTCACTGAGAATCTGGCTCTGGAAGTGGAGATGGTCCTCCCAGTTCAGACCTAAGAACGTCTATGTAAAATGGCCTCCAAGACCCTTTGTCTGGGGAGTGCACTGCCCTTCCCAGCTGTGTCACAAGGAAGAGAACAGACAGCAAGACAGCCTATCAGTGAAAACACTGTGCCCTTGAGAAGAGCTAGAAGGCAGAGCATTGCCAGCAGACAAGACTACTGCTTGTCCCGTGATGTCAAAGTGCCTACAGTGGGTGCAGAAGCCAGAAGCCCAGCTGTGGGAAGTCCATCCACGGACAGAAAGCTCAGCTGGGATCTCTAGCTGACTTCTTCAACTCCCCTAGTCAGTTTCTCATAGATATTGTGAGCCCCCAATTTGATGATGTTATGTCTATACATTGCTATTTGTGCTTTTAGTTGGAAATTTCACCCAAGAGGACACTGGTTTGTCTGAGACTCTCTTTATAGAGAACTCCAGACGGCTTCCTTAAAAGAGTTTCCCCAATTATTGATTTCTGCTGGATGTTTGATCACCTGATTTGATAATGATTGGCTCACTCTATCTATCTATCTATCTATCTATCTATCTATCTATCTATCTATCATCTATCTATCTATCATCTATCTATCCCCTCTCTATCAATCATATTATGTCATCTACTCATCACTTGCTATTTAAAATTCTTTTGCTTTAACTTTTGCTATATACTTAATAAACTTATTCAAAACTGAAAAGTGTGGCTATCATAGATCATTCTCTAAACTGTACAGTACAGGTCTCTATAACATGCCAGATAATCCTGCTGAACACAAATCCATATAAAGCAATTCCTGCCCAAAACCTTTCATATGGAGATGTGAGCTACACACAAGACAAAAACAGAGCTGACTGTGTAAAGCCACGAAAGTGCGGCCACGTGGTCCAGACAATAAATCAGAGGAGGAGAGGCTGCAATGGCTGCTGAGCAAACTATGCTCAAAGGACTTCAGAGAAGCAGCTGATAAAAATGGGCAAAGGTCTGCTTTGACATTGTTTTGGAGAAAGGTTCTAGAAAGCTGACTTACCCTCAGAAATTTCTTTTAACTAGTAAATAGTATTCCCATAGAAATAATCTTATGAGGACCAGGAGGTGGTCTGCTACAGCCTATGTAGATGACAACAGAGCTGCCTGGTGACCTGGTAGCAAACTTATCTAAAACCTGGGTTTCCGAGTACAAAGGAGGAAAGAGGAAGTGCTGGTGCTATTTGGGACTGAGACAGGACTTGCACACCAACCTGAATGTATCTCTGGAAGATGTTCTACGGAGGTAAGAGGTTCTAAAACCCAAGACAGCAGAGCCCATCCTGGGACTTTGAGAGGTGGAGCATTTGGAACGGAGGGCAGTCCGTGTTAATTCTTAATGGGCCATTGGAAGAAGTCCTTGATTTTAACCAGGTTGATAGCTTTCAAAATGCAAAAGTATCACTTATTGAGCCACGACATTGTGCCAGGTACAGTTAGGCACTTTCCATTACTTCTGGCAAAATTCCGCCAAGCATTCTTGGGCGCAGTTAGCAAGCAGTGATTCTGTCTCTCAGATGAAGACACTGAAGCAGGCTGGGAAGTGTTAAATAACTAGCCTTCTGCGGCCCAGTGCTAGGAACAGGCTTTGGACCTGACACTGAGGCCTCTCCAGGGTCTCTGCTCACAAATCTGGCTGCCTCTGGGAAGTGGCAACGAGAGCCAGAAGATGGAACATTCTCTCATCATCAGACGCTTCCGTCCCGAAATGAATTATTTCAATGTTTTCAGGCCAATACTAGGGTCAAATCCCAAAGAACTGACTTCCTCTGTGTCTAATCAATAGAGCTTTGTGAGGCTTTCTTCTGGGGATGTCTCTAATGAGATCTTGAAAATTAATCCTCTGACTGGGGAGTTGTTTTGTGGCTTTGGGGGAGCTGTTTTTATGGCTGTCCTTCAGTTCTGCAGGAGCTAAAATCTGTTTCCAAGATTAGCTGAGAAAAATCAGAGAAAATACTAGAGGCATAAAGAGTAGAGGAAGAAAACTAGGTTATTTTTTTATTTGACTGCCACTGGTGAAATGTATATTCTCATGGGTGACACACATTTGAGCAGAGATGGCAGGATAGCTGTCTCCACCAATCTTTAAACAGTTTAAAAGAAACAAAGAGACTAGGACAGAAAAATCAAATTTTGGCCACTTAGGCCTTTGAAAACAGAACGGAGAAATAACTAACATGGAAACATCATTTTTATTTCTATTTATTAGAGTAAAAGGAAGAAAAATAACCACGCTAAGCAAATATAACCACACTAAACATCATGCATGGACTGAGTGTTCCTGTTTCATCAAACACAAATATATAGAGAGCCATCCTTCCATTTCAGCCTATAAAGAACAGCTTAGGCTAATGGGAGAGTATATTGACCAGTGAATGGTTAAGACTGTGAAGAGGCAGACAAATCTACTAGCTTTTAATCTAGTTCATAACAGCTTTTTTTTTTTTTTTTTTTTTTTTTGTTTTTCGAGACCAGGGTCTCCCTGAGCCCCAGCTGTCCTGGAACTCACTCTGTAGATGAGGCTGGCCTTGAACTCACAAAGATCCGCCTGCCTCTGACTCCCAAGTGTTAGGATTAAAGGCGTGCACCACCATACCTGGCATTCATAACAGCTTTAAAAGGAACACACACACACACACACACCACACCACACACTCTCACACGTACACAGCCACACACACAGAAACACATAGACCCATACACAACACACAGAGAGAGACACACACCACACATGGAAGCAGAAGGAGGATTATTGGAGGACAGGAAGGGCATCAGCAGGAGTAGGAACAGAAGAAGGTAAGGACGGTGACCATTGGACGGTGACCATTGGACGGTGACCATTGGACGGTGATACACATGTATGAAGATGTCATCAGGAAACCCAAACCCATTATTTCAAACATTTAATAAAAGAAAACATGATAAACAGTGGCTGGACACTATGGGTCATGTCTATAATCTTTGGAACTGCAAGTTTAAGTGCATCTTGGACTGCATGGTGGGCTGAAACGGTTTTTAGTTCTCTCCTATCTTTTGGGTTACAGTGGATTCCAGTGCCACAGGTTCTGATCAGCAGGAAGCTCAAAGGACCAAGAGGCCGAGAAACACAGGCTTTGCAGTAAGTGGGAGGAGCAAAAGGAGCCATGCGTTAGACACAGCTGGCGTGTCTTGGTTGGCCTCGTGGGCTTCGTAGAGAAATGAACGCCAGCGCCTAAGAGCGTATTGGGAGTTTGGGAGTTTCATATTCTCTCTCTCTCTCTCTCTCTCTCTCTCTCTCTCTCTCTCTTTCCATTCCTCCCTCTCTTCCTCCTTCCTTCATCTTCCTTTCCTCCCTCCCTCCATAAAGGATGGAGGCATCGAGAACTTAGGTTCCTTCTATAATATTCTGTAGCTATGGCTGGCCCACCCAATTCCATCTGACACTATCAGATGGTTTACTCTCTTCCAGGTATAAGGCCTCAGCAGGACTTTGTTTAACTGCCCAGCATACTGAGCACACAGCCTGACACAGTCAGGACTCCTTGGACAGGTGGAATGGCTGGACACAAAGGCCAAGTTCTTCCCTGAACTCATTGTATGTGGAGTTATACAGAGTGAGATTCCGGGGGTGAGGTTCTCTGTGGATGAAGGCTTTTCCTCCTTGGAATTTTATTTTGTCTTGCTGGGTACATGTGCAGGTGTGCAGGTGTGGGTGCGGGCTTATATGCACATGTGTGCTTTTGCCTGTGGAGACCAGAGCTGAAGTCAGGTGTCTTCCTCAATCACTCCTTGCTTTATTTACTGAGACAGGCTTTCCCACTGAACCCAGAGTTCAATGATTAGGCTAATTTGACAAGACAGCCTTGCCCCAGGAACCCTTAGTCTCAGCCTCTCTAACACTGAGATCGAAGGTAGTCTGGTGGGGAGTTGAAGGTACTCCAAAAGAAAGACTGACCTTGGACATCAAATCTTTCTCACATGTAGGGGTGCCTGCCTGCCCAGGATTATGAACTTGGCTGTTATCCTTCTGAGATAAAGAGAGTAGCCAGAGGGCCAACTACCCCTTCCAATCAGCCAGCAAACATTGGTTGCATAAGGGGGAGGGGCCAAGGGCATATAAAGAAAAAGCCATGAGGTGGTAGCTCTCTCTACCACAGCCATCTGGGAATCTGCATGGACACGAGGGGAGGGGAATGCTACCTTTCCTGTAAGTGATGCCCTCACCCATTTACTCTGTAAGCAAGCCCAATTAAACACACTAGAATCTTCCAAACTATGGTTTTGGAGAGTCTTCCTCAATTTGCCTTAGGGATTTCCAGAGGGGGAGGGGGAGGAAGGGTGCCAAGTGGACGGAAATCTCAGAAGGAATTTTAGCAACATCTGTCACACCCGCCACCATTTATGTGGGTTCTAGGGATCCAAGCCCATGTCCCCAGGCTTGCAGGGAAAGCATTTTATCCAGTGAGCCACCTCTCTAGCACTACAGTCAGATTTCATTAAGTATCCAGTTTTGATTCTACCTGATGACCCAACCCATTGTAGACCACTTCTTCTCCAAATTTTAAGTACAAGGACTAAAGACCAAAAGAGAGATTAAAAAAAAAAAAAGAAACAAACAAACAGAAGCACAGGAGATAGGCATGAACCCCAGCCTTTCTCACGTACTTACAGGAGTGGCATTTGCCAGAGAAGCCCAAAGCATCAGGAGCCCATAATTTGAACTATGTTCATGCGTTTCCATCTCTACAATGTCCAAAATAACTTGTAATAGTGTCTGTATAAAGGAAATGAATATCGTTAAACCACAGTTGTGTGACAAAGGCTGATGCTCATAAATGACAAATTATTAATTTTTTCCTTTGTGTGTATAGTATATGTACTGGTTACAGTGGGTGTATACATGTGTGTATGCAGATTCATATGCAGGTGGAGCCATGAGGTGAGCACCAAGTGCCTCCTCTATCACGCTCTTATTTATTTATTTATTTATTTATTTATTTATTTATTTATTTATTGTTTGCCTGTCTCTGCCTGCTCAATTCTGGGAATTATAGGCCTGAGTCACAAAATTGGGATTTTATGTGGATTCTGGGGATTCAAAAGCAGATCCTCACATTTGCAGATTAATTACTTTAACAAACTAAGCCATCTCCCGGGTCCCTGGAATCATTCGTCTTTATTTCAATCAAGACACATTGTTTCTCTGCTTTCTAGCTTGTAACTTGAGGCATGAGAGAGTCCTGTACACTTCCACTAGTATAGCACTTAGGAGGAGAGACTCCCTTGGAGCTCAACTGCTTGCTGCCTTGATCCAAATCCTGGCTTCACTATTAAGAATGAACAATTGTGCTTAACTCACTTTAGTTTCCCAGTGATTCAATTTCCTTATCCATAAGATGGCCATGGTACGCTATCTAACTCATAAAATTATTATGAGAATTAAATTAGTGCAGTTGCCTATAAAATACTTGAAACAAAACTTGATACGTAAGTACATTCATTGTAACGTTTCAATTTTATTGAAATTTATTCATTTATTTATAAACAAACAACATGGCTGTGTTGTTTACCTCCTCCTCTTCCTTCTCCTCTTGACTTTGTTCTTAATGGCCAAATAATAGTCCATTGTGTATATGTGCCACACTTTCTTTCAATCCATTGACAGACACCTAGGCTAATTCCAGGATTTGGCCCTTGTGATTGTGAATAGTATGAATAGACCTGAGCATGCAGGTCTTTCCAGCTTGCTGACTCTGGTTCTTTAGAGTATATGCCTGGGCTGGAGAGATGGCCTAGCGGTTAAGAGCGCCGACCACTCTTACAGAGGACCCGGGTTCGATCCCCAGCACCCACATGGCGGCTGAGAGTTGTCTGAAACTCCAATTCCAGGAGAACTCCAGTTCCAGGGGAATCCGACACCCTCTTCTGACCTCCGCGGCATTGCACGACACAAGTGCACAGACCTGCATGCAGACAGTACATTCATGCACATACAGAAATGAATAAAAAAATTTAAAAAAAATTAGAGTATATGCTTACAAGTAGTACAGTTGCATCTTGGGTAATTGTGTTTTTACTTTTCTAAGTAACCTCCATACTGGTGTCTATCATGGCTGCACTGGTTTAAATTCTTAGTGAGTGTAAAGGTTTCTTTTACCCTACAAGTTTACCATTTGTCCATTTTTGTTTGGTCTCTTGATTGTGGACATTCTTATTGGGTTGGGATGGAATTTCATTGTGATTTTGATCTGCATTTCCAATCTCACTTGTCAAACCTTGCTGTGATGTTCTGAGCTATTGTGTTCTTATACAGAAAGATGTGGCCTATGCCTACAGCTTAAAATGTGTGATGATTCCGTCTCAATTGCTGATTTGATGAAATCTAAAATCACCTTGAAGACAGGCCTCTGGGCAAGCTGGTGTGGGAATCTTTTGATCAGGTTAATTGGGGTGGGAAGATCCCACTCACTGTGGGTGGCCTTGTTCTAGGGGCTGGGATCCTGTACTCTATTTCAATAGAGAAAGCTAGCTAAATAAAAGCACTCATCTCCATGTGCTTTGCAGTCTCTGAGGTCAGTAAGAAGATGCTTTAAGCTCCTGCCACCTTGATTTTTGCACCATGATACACAACACCTTGAGCTGTAGCCAAAATGAGCCCTTCTTTAAGTTGCTTTTGTCAGGGTATTTTATCACAGCAACAAGAAAGGTAACAAAGCAGTGTCTCCTCTATTTTCCTCAAGGAATTTCAAGTTGTACATTAAGGTCTTTAATCCATTTCATGCTAGTAATTTTTTATTTTTTGAGTGTGTAGGATAATTTTGATTCTTTCAGGTATATGCCTATAAATAGTACAACTGGATCATGGATAATTGATTTTACCAGTGAGCTACACATCTCTATATCAAGTTTCAGTCTTTTTCATCCAAGTTTCCAAGCACTACTCATTAAAAGGACTGTCATTTCTCCAGTGAATGTCTTTGTAACTTTGTGGAAATTCAAATAGATGAAGTTGAATGGGCTTACTTCTGGAATAATTCTAATTGAGTTCCATTGCCCTACGCTTGTTTTATGCCAGGAGCATGCTGTGTTAATACTACTCTGTATTATAATTTAAGGTAGAGTATTGGGAAACTTCCAACACTACTTTTATAATTGTCTAGTTTTGTTCTGTGTTTCAAATTCCCAGGTTGGCCTCCTATTTTCTCTGCAGCTGAGGATGACCTTGAAATTCTGAAACTCTCACTCTCATGAGTGCTGAGATTACATGTGTATACCAGCACAACACTCCTGGTTTACAAGGTGATTTTGTATATGTTAAGCAAGTACTCTACCAACAAAGCTACATCCCCAGCCCCTCTTTCTCTTCTGAGCTCAGTATTCCAAGGCTCTTCATAGTGGTTGTGTTTTGATAAGTGCTGCTGCTGCTGCTGTTATTATCCAGTGCTAGGAATTTAAACCAGGGCATCTTGTACACTAAGCAAGTACTCTACCAACTGAGCTTCCTAGTCAACCCAGATGTTACCTTTTAAAAAACAAATAAATCTATACTCTGATGAGGCTGACATCCCCTTAGCTGTTTAGTCCACAAGCTGGGTATCTCAGTAGTCCCCATCTTGCACTGAAGGTTTGGAGGATTCTTGGAGAGAGATCTGAGTCCTCAGTCCATATTGGAAAGTTAAAAAGCTATGTTTTGGGCTGGAGAGATGGCCTAGCAGTTAAGAGCACTGACTGCTCTTGCAGAGGACCTGGGTTCAATCCCCAGCACCCACATGGTGGCTGAGAATCGTCTTTAACTCCAGTTCCAGGGGAATCCAACACCCTCTTCTGACCTCCGTGGCATTGCCCGACATACGTGCACAAACCTACATACAGACAGTACATTCATACACATACAAAATAAATTAAAAAACAATTTAAAAAAGCTATGTCTCATGTCTTTGAGGAGTGCCAAAAGCGGTGGCAGCCACAGAGTAGATGCACTTGCCAATAAGACTTGAGGACAGGACAAACAATAGTACTCTCTCTTTTTTCTTTTTGACCCCAATGTGGAGCAAAAGTACAGGATTGACGGTTGTTTGGGATTGCCAAGGAGGAACCTTCGAGCACTTTCCTTAAGTAAAACATGACATCTTTTAGGAAAAAAAATTCTCCAATTCAAGTGATATGTGTATGTATGTATATATATTTATGTATATATATTTATGTTTATGTATATATATATATATGTATATATACCATAGCAATGCAAGTTGGAGAGAACAACAACAAAAGAACTGAAAAAAAAACTCTGGAAAGACTTGGGAAAAAGATGCAGGACATGTACGGCAGAGTGCAGGGACTAGGGTGGGGTGGGGGGCATAGAAAAGGAAGCTAATCTAGATTCCATTGAGAAATGATGTATGACCTATGGAAAAAGTTTAATAACAATAAAAAAAATAAATGTCTGCTCTTACTAAAACTAAGTAACTGAGCCTGGCAGTGCAGGTCTGTAATCCAAACTACTTGGAAGGCTAGGAGAATTACAAGTTAAAGGGATAGCTGGACTACAAAGTGAGTTCAAGACCAGCCGGGCAACTCAATGAAATGGTTTATCAAAATGAAAGAAAAAGGAGAGCTGGGGTTTAGCCCAGAAGGAAAGTGTTTGCCCTGTACACATGAGGCCTTGGTTCAAGCTCCAAAATGGGAGATAAGTTTTCATTTGAATGGTATCAACTCAGAGCAGGGCCTCAGCCAAAGCCACCTACTATGGTTGTTCCCACATTACTGAATAAGATCCATTAAGGGATTTTCTTCATGCAGGGAGGGGGGGTCTCCAATTTGCCTTCAGCCAGGATTGCTTCCTCACCCTACGAAAGAAACCCTGACACTGCATGGGCTTTAATCTCAACTCAGGTATGGATGATAGATAAAGGGGTGGGGAGTGGGGGGTCTATTGACTGCTTGCTAAGGACAAGTGCTATTTTAAGGTCTTTCCAGGTATTTAATTCATGTGTATACTAACCACAGCTCTGAGATGCAACTGTTACTGTTCACATTCAGTATTCATATGAGAAAACAAGCAGAATAAAGTTAGTGTGAAAGAAAATGCACAAGATGGCAGAATCAAAACATAGTTGCTTATGTCCATCCTAACAAAATAAACAGAGCCTCCTGAGGGAACAGAGGATGTGGGTTATTGAGTGACCACCAAGAAAACCTTTTCCAGAACCCTGAGCTCGCACAGAGGCCACTATAAACTTATAACATGAAGAGCAATTTTACCGGGTCATCTGTCTGCAATGTCTGTTCACTGTCAGACTGGCCATTCCTGTGATTAATAATGCGTCCATGATTATCATTTCACTGTCTGTTATAATTATCTTCACTTTTGCCTTTAAAAACTTTCCCTCAAGCCAGGGTTGGTGGCACATATCTCAGCTCCAGCACTCCTGAGGACAGGAGGATCAGGAGGTCAAGGTCATCCTTGGCTGCATAGGAACTTCAAGGCTAGCCTAAGCTATGAAAGAATTTTTCTCTTGCCCCAGCTGCTTGAACACACCAATAGTTTACTGTTGCATTTGTATTCTCATCTTAATGTTCCACTTTCCCAAAGAAACAATCATTTAGTTTAAAAAGCATTAGTCTTTGAAGAATCAAACTTGCTCAATCTTCTCTCTCTCTCTCTCTCTCTCTCTCTCTCTCTCTCTCTCTCTCCCCCCTAAGATGCTCCTACCATGCTATGCCTTTCCTTAGAAACATAATGCATGCCAGACATGGTGGTAAGACTTTAATCCCAGCACTCAGAAGGTAGAGAGAGGCCAGCCTGGTCTATAGTGAGTTCTAGGCCACCTGGGGCTACGGGGAGACTCCGTCTCAAAAGAAACAACAAACAAACACAAAGAAACATAATCCATATTTCTCATGGACTAGGCATTAAGATAACTGCATGTATCATAACACAGTCATTTAGCTTCAGATTCTATGACAGAAAATAACTATTCAGGTACTACCCAATAAAATAAAATACAACGTGAGAGAATTTCTGTTGATGAGGCATATAACCTTCCAGAATGAATAACCACACAAATTTCAGTCTTCTTAGTATTAAAGTTATATCTGATAAAAAAAATAAGAAATGACTTTGTAGTGGGTAATACTATGCCTGGCACAGATTAAGTACCCTATGAATGTTAGGTGGCTTGTCATTATTATTTCTGTGATGACAGAATAGCATAATGGAAAAAGAGTTTTAATTAGAAATTTGATTTACTGTTGTTCTCCTTCATATTTAAAATCTGAGTTGTTACAAGACTAAATTATGCTTCACAAAAATCCTACACATATATTTCATTCTTTTGATAAGCTCTCTATGATGTAGTCATAATTTGGAGCAGTCATATTGGTATAATGTATATCTATAATAACATTTATGAACTCACCATACTTTATATTTGTGATATGTTAAGTTGTATATATAATATACTCAAATGAAATAGAACTTCCATCTACTACTTTGCTTAATTAGGCAATTGGAATCATATTATACACTATTAGATTTAAAAAATCATTGTTTTGTCCTACAGTTTTAAAAACAGCCCATGGGGGCTGGAGAGGTGGCTCAGCAGTTAAGAGTGCACACTGTGCCGGGCGTGGTGGCACATGCCTTTAATCCTAGCACTTGGGAGGCAGAGGCAAGCGGATCTTTGTGAGTTCAAGGCCAGCCTGGTCTACAGAGCTAGTTCCAAGACAGCTGAGGCTACAGGGAGACCCTGTCTCGAAAAGACAAAAAAAAAAAGAGTGCACACTGCACTTTGCAGAGGTCTTGGCTTTGGTTATTGGCACCCACGTTGGGTGGCTCTCAACTCCTGTAACTTGAATTCCATGGCTCTAACACCCTCTGGCCTGCAGGGGCACCTGCACAAACATGGTACACATAAATTCATTCAGGCACACATAAGTAAAATAAATAAACCTAAAAATGTAGTGTCAAAACAAGTTCATGGTGAGCACTGACACATGAAAACAGAAGCAAGCCAAGAAAACTCAAGTAAAACTGGCCAGAGATGCTGAGGGTAAATTGTCCCCCAAAGTCTTAAATGCTTATTGACTTCTGCAAACTTTCAGTTTTGTCTTTATTCAAATAAGAAATTACAATCTCTACAACTGAGTGTGATAAGGCGCTTCAAGATCGCCCATAGCTACGCCATATTGTGAGCCTCAGCTGAGCCCAGCAGTTAACACTTAACTCAAATTATGAGAGTAAAAGAAAAGTTAAATTCACTTGGACTGGGACAGGAGCTTTGAGAACAGGTCAGCATGTACCTGGCTGCTTAGAAACTAACTCATTCTGCATGGCTTCTGTACTTTATGCTTGGCTTGCTTGTAGAGAATAGGAATTGTTGAGGGGCTACCACCCCTAAGCTAGGAACTTAAGCTTTCCACCCCTGGATATGGTTTTTCTTATATAAATGCCCCCCAACTGTGACTTGGCACTACAAACCTTGGACTGAGGGTCTAGTATGTAGTCATTGGCTGACTAAAGACTTTCTATTGACCTTATTTTGTGTCTGAGTGGTCTTCTCTGGTGAAATCACCTTGTTACATGAGAATGCTCCATTTCTTCAGAGTAAGAAAAATATGGTTTTTTTCTCTGGACATATGGTTGCTAAAGAATAAGATCTGGGAATTTAAAAAGTTATTTCATCCATGTCACAGATTACAGGTCAGGGTATGTCTAATTACCATTTGTGTTTTGGTATCTATGTCCTGGAAAACATTGCAAACAAAAAAAGACATGCTGCTGTTTTTGTTTTTGTTTCTTTCTTTTTTTTTTCTTTTTTTTTAATATTATTATTTATCTTTGTATGTGTATGAATGTACTGTCTGCATGCAGGTCTGTGCACCCATGTCGTGCAATGCCGCGGAGGTCAGAAGAGGGTCTCGGATTCCCCTGGAACTGGAGTTCTCCTGGAATTGGAGTTACAGACGGTTTTTAGCCGCCATGTGGGTGCTGGGGATCGAACCCGGGTCCTCTGCAAGAGCGTCGGCGCTCTTAACCTCTAGGCTATCTCTCTAGTCCCCGTTTTTGTTTTTTTTTTAACAGAAATTGTAACTGAAACATGGTTTGTCACTGAGAGGTTATGATAGATCTTCCAGTTCCCTCTTTAGGGGTGTCCTGGTTAGAATTAACTGACAACTTGACATAGCCTAGAATCATCTGAAAAAAAAAGAGTCTGTATTGAGTAACTCTCTTCATCAGATTGGTCTGTGGCATGTCTGTGAGGGATTGTCTTGACTGTCTAATTGATGTATGTATGAGTGTCACCACACTATGGCAGTACAGTTTCCTGTACAGTAGCCCCAGTGTGTATAAAAAAGCTAGCTAAGCATCTGCCTGTAGGTGAAGCATACAGCAAGCCAGAAGCAGCCTTCCTCTATGCCTCCTGCCTCCAGGAGTTCCTGTCCTAACTTCCCTTGATAGGTGGTAGCCTGGAGGTTTAAGATGAAATAAACCTTTTCCTACTCTAAGTTGCTTTGGATCACAGTGTTTATATTGGAAGAAGTAAGGAATTTAGAATAAAGAGAAAGATATCATGTTACTTTGGTTTCCTGTTGCTGTGGTAAAACACCCTGACAAAAGCAACATAGGGGAGAAGGAGTTTATTTTAGCTCAGAATTACAGGTTACGGTTGATCACTGTGGGGGGTGAAGGGGACAGAAACTTGATGCAGCTGGGCACATCCACGGCCAAGAACACAGAAAGTGGTGACTGCACATGTGTACGTGCAGCTGGTCACGTCCACAGCCAAGAATACAGAAAGTGGTGACTGCACGTGTGTACATGCAGGTGGTCACATCCACAGCCAAGAGTACAGAAAGTGGTGACTGTGCGTGTGTACGTACAGCTGGTCACATCCACGGCCAAGAATACAGAAATGGTGACTGCACGTGTGTACATGCAGCTGGTCACATCCACAGCCAAGAATACAGAAATGGTGACTGCACGTGCGTACGTGCAGCTGGTCACATCCACGGCCAAGAACACAGAAAGTGGTAAATGCACGTGTGTACATGCAGCTGGTCACATCCACAGCCAAGAGTACAGAAAGTGGTGACTGCACGTGTGTATGTGCAGCTGGTCACATCCACGGCCAAGAATACAGGAAGTGGTGACTGCACGTGTATACGTGCAGCTGGTCACATCCACAGCCAAGAACACAGAAAGTGGTGACTGCACGTGTGTACATGCAGCTGGTCACATCCACAGCCAAGAATACAGGAAGTGGTGACTGCACGTGTGTACGTGCAGCTGGTCACATCCACAGCCAAGAATACAGGAAGTGGTGAATGCATGTGTGTACGTGCAGCTGGTCACATCCACAGCCAAGAATACAGAAAGTGGTGAATGCATGTGTGTACGTGCAGCTGGTCACATTCAGAGCCAAGAGTACAGAAAGTGGTGACTGCATGTGTGTACGTGTAGCTGGTCACATCCACGGCCAAGAATACAGAAAGTGGTGACTGCATGCGTGTATGTGCAGCTGGTCACATACACAGCCAAGAATACAGAAAGTGGTGACTGTGCCTATGTACGTGCAGCTGGTCACATCCACGGCCAAGAATACAGAAAGTGGTGAATGCACGTGTGTGCATGCTCTGCTCACTTTCTCCATTATTTTTTTGTCTTTTTGAGACAGGGTCTCCCTTTAGTCCCAGCTGGCCTGGAGCTCGTTACGTAGACCAGTTTCTCCATTATTAAACAGTCCCGGATCCTCTGCCTAGAGAATGGAGCCACCCCCAGAGAACTGGATGGATCTTTACACCTCAGTTAGGACAATCCAGATCATCCCCTAGAGATGTGCCTACAGGCCAAGCTAATGTAGATAATCCCTCATTGAGACTCTCTTTGTAGGTTATTCTACATTGCATCAATTTGAAAACTAAAGCTTACATCACAGACACAAAACATTCACACATGGTTTTCTAAAGCTATCTAGAATTAAGTAATATTAGTGCCATTTACTATATAGCTAAAAACGGAAACATTAATGACATTTACTATATAGCTAAAAATGGAAAGCTACCCTACCATTTTTACTTCAAATACTAAAATATTTGAAGTATTTTTTCCATACTAGGGATTTAACCCAAGGCTTCAGATATGAAAGGTAATCACTCTAACCCTGAGTATACCTCTTTTGAGACAGAGTCTCTCTAAGTTGTCCAGGTTGCCCTTAAACTCACTCTGTAGCCCAAGAAGCCCTCACTTATCCTAGCAGTAAGAAGCACCTAATAAGGATATATATGTTACTATATCTGGGAAACAAAGAAACTCAACTGGAAAGGGGACTACCAGAGGATATAAAAGGTCCACTCTTTCTCTGAGATTGTCTTTTGGGTGTGAACTCAAGGAGTCAGGTTCTAGCATAATAAACTGCTTCCTGTCTTTTGGGTGTGAACTCAAGGAGTCAGGTTCTAGTATAATAAACGGCTTCCAGAGGAAAAGGAGGGACTTCTGTCTCCCTTCTCTGCCCATAACACCTGCAGCACTATATCTGGGTTACGCTGTGAGCCCCTGTCTCAAAAGAACAAATCAAAACCAAAAAATAAATAAATAAATAACAAAATGCACTCAAGCTAAAATCCAAATCGCCAGATGGAACAAGTGGCTTTCTGAGCTTCCTAGAAATTAGGACAGGCAGACTGACAGATTTCCCAGCAGGGCAAGAGGGTGATAATGAAGCTACTCTGTTAGCTCTCTGTCTCCTTAACTCAATGCTAACCAGTCAGTCACTGTTTTGTTGTTCTGTCCTTGATCTTACAAAGAAAGCACCTTTACTATGATCAACTTGATTATTTGTTCTTTGTTTATATTCTTTCTAGCCCTACTCTACAAAATCAATAATATATAAATGTTAGAATATCTATTCTATTTTATGAGATGAAGAATTATCTAATTCTAGAACAGTAATATAAAGTAAACCAAGGTCTTTATATTATACTTTTGTCCTTAGACACAGCCAACTGTGTGAGACTATATAAAGAAACCCAGAATTTTATTTTATCTTGTAGTTAGTAGCATCAGATTTATTCTTATATAGAATAGTGTTGTAAAAATATAATAATAAAATAATGAACTTGCATATCCAATATATTACTTGGCACATTATATGTAATTAAATACATTTCTTAGCAAAATGTTTTATTATAATCATAGTTTACTGCCATCCTTATCACATATATTTTAGTTATAGAAGAGAATACTTACCCTAGAATTATCCTTTGTGGATATATATGCTCTTATTTCCTGGATATTTTTCTCAAACAGTCCTAGAAGCCACACTTTGGATTTTGACCACTTTCTGCGTAAGAAAAAAATGAGTAGATATTAATTATAAAGATGTTAGGAGTGGCATAAAAGGGGGGTAATGTGTGTGTAAAGTAGAATCGTTCCCCAAATTTCCTCTTCATTTTCAGTAAGAATTTCCTAAGATATTGACCCCTGAATTAATGAGTTCACAGGGAAAATTAGGGGGTAAGACAATTGCATTGTAGTATCTTTTGTACATAGGTTTTAGAATTCCTATTGGGTTGCCTTTGAAGGAGAAAACAGTGCTTGCATAGCTTTGTTCACATGTTTCTGTTCTAAGGAGTCATGGGATGCAAAATTGCTGGATTAAGTAAGACAAAGTCAACTGGCTATCATTGTTTTATTCTTTTCTGACCATCATTAGAATCTACTGCCTTGATCTGGGTGTCAGTATCCTCAACAAAATCAAATGTTAACATTCTCATCATTAGGAGATGGTATTAGAGAGTGGGACCCTGGAGAAGATTGAAAATAAACCACCTATTAAAGGGATGGTGGCTTTATAAAAGGACACTCAAAAGCAACTGATTGCCTCTTCCAATTTGTGGCCACAGTGAGAATTGGCAATGTGCCACCTAAATGTGCCCCTGCTGACATCCCTCCCATCTGGTATCATGGCCTTGGATTTCAAAACCTCCACAACTGTGGGGGAAGAATTCTTATTGCTTATGAACCACCCAGTCCACAATACCTACAACTGTCCAAATGGGGTAAAATATAGATCAACTGCTAAGCACTACTTAAAAATGCACTTATGTTTACATTGGAATCATTTTACAAATGTTCATCTAAGCCGACTATGAGAAATGCATTTGACCATGCCTACTTTCAACTTAGTGAGAAAGGGGCTGATTTAGCACGGATCCTTAGTAAATAGATTTGATAACAGTATGTTGTAATGGGATAAAATTGAGACACGGTCTCGTTTGCCTCAGCATAGCCAAAACAGACTCATCCAGCCAAAATGGACTCATCCTGTCTCTACTGAGAACAGACACAGTCAAGAGCAGAAATAGAATAAATGCTCAGATCTTCCTTGCTTTTTCCTTCTCTATGGTCCAGGGCCCAGCCTAACGAGCAGTGGGATAGGTCAATTAGTAATCAAGATGATCACCTATAGACATGGCCACAGGCCAACTCCATCTAGACAGTTCCTCAGTTCAAACTCTCTTCCCAGGTCAATTCTAGGTTATGGCAAGTTGACATTTAAAGCTAATGGTGTCATATGTCAAAGAGCCAATTATGGAAGACAACCTTACTTCAAGAACCATCCCGGCAGCTGGGATCCATACTCAAAATTCTCGTCATAAGTTTTAAAATGCTGGTAGAACTCCTTGATTTTCTTCTCACTTGTGAAAAACAAGCCTTTCTTAAAAAGAGTATTGATGGTGACTGGATAAAAAACATGCCTAGAAAGATAGAAGCACACAGGAAGTCAGACCAAGTGACCCCAAAGTAAAGATTTAAATACAAAAGATACATTACTTTAAACGTATTACCAGCAGGTAATGTATGAAAGATCTTTGGGGAAAAGCCAATCTTAAGAACTTTTACTATTTGCTAGTGGAAATCAAACTGTAACTCAAAGATGATTGAAATTGGAATCTTATTTATCTGAATAATTTTTAATAAAAAATTTTACTTCATTGCAATGAACACAAATAATACTATCTGAAGATTTTAAAAACCCTTCTTTTTTAAAAAATGGCATTTTTTTTTTAGTTATGTGTATACGTGTGCAGGATATACACACATGAGTGTTGGTGTTCATGGGGCTCAGAGGCATCTGAATCTCTGGAGCTGGAGTTACAGAGGCATGCGAGCTGTCTAAAGTGGGTGCTGGGAACCAAACTTTGGTTTGAGCAGCAAGCACTCCTAACTGCTAAGCCCTGTCTCCAGCCCTGAAGATTTAAAATCCTTTCATGTTGCCACTTTTGGCAGGCTGATCAAAAGGGAGTCGGGTTTAGATCCCCGAATCCTAATCGTGCCGGAGATAGGCGCCCGCCATGAGGCTTCCAGTGCAGTAACGACTGATCCCAGAGAAGCTGGCGGGAGCCCCGGGGAGAGTTCTCTTTTCTTTGTGAAGGGCAGGGTGCCCTGGAATCGGTTAGCCCCGAGAGAGGGGCCAAAAAAAAAATGAGAATAGAATAGAATAGAATAGAATAGAATAGAATAGAATAGAATAGAATAGAATAGAATAGAATAGAAAAAATAAAATAAAATAAAATCCTTTCAAAGGAAGCATGTTAGATGTATGTAAATATGAAATGATAAATACTATAAATCAATAAGTATTTATTTAGAACACAGTAACAGTAGCAGTAACTAAGATATCACCCATGTCTTTACAAAATAGTCACTGGAGAAACTGAGGCAATATGAATTATTAAATTTCTCAATTTCTCACAGAATCCCAGACATTCAAACTACTGCTTGTTGAAATATAGTGCTTATTATTAATAATTTTGATGTATATGACAACTTAAAGTATGATGAATTGCTTATTTGCTCACCATAAAATAAGAATGCTAAACTAGAAAGTACTTACTGATTGGAATGTAAAAGATTTAAAAATATGTTTTACTTACTAGTTTTATTTTATGTGTATGAGTGTATTGCCTGCATGTATGTAAGTACACCTGTGTTGTGAAGTACCCATGAAGATCAAAAGAGGGTGTCAGATCCCCCATAGTTACATAGTTACAGATGGTTGTTTGCCACCATGTGGGTGCTGGGAACCAAACCTAGGTCTTCTGCAAGAGTAGCCAGGGCTCTTAACTGCTGAGCCATCTCTCCAGTCCCTTAAAAGATTTTTTTAAATCTCCTACTAGCCTACTTAGATGGACTACATTAATGAACCAGATGAATTTTAATGTTTAATATATTGGTTCTTATTTTTATTTGAAGACTAAAGCATCCATTTAACTATTTACCTTACTAAGTCATTCAGGTCTGTTGTTCCACAATTGCCTAAATTTTCCAGTTGTTCCTGGAACTCTTCAGTCAGTTGCTCTATAAACTGATGAATCTTGACAGGCCCCATCTTCCCTTTCATAATAACATACAGTTTTTCATGCAGAGTATAAAAGATATTCTTTGGAATCCATGCTAAAAAGAGGAAAAAAATTTTAAAGAAGCAACCACTCTTTGCAGTGTGGAGTCCCTATACTTCTACTGTCACTTGGTCACTGGGAACTATATTAGCAAAGTCCTCTTGGTCTATAAAATCACCTCCTATAAATGAAAGAACACAGAGATTCCATGGTTGCTGTCAGACAGTACTAAAAGTCTACAGTCATGATCTATAAATGGATAGTTAGGAGGGCTGGCATTTCTAATCTCTTATTCCAAATCTGTGTTCCAGGTATATTGAAAATGCATGATCTTTTACATTGTGTAGCAATGTAAAGTTACACATACACACTCCACATAAGTAACCCCAAATTTCTCCTTCAAATTTCTATTTATTAAGGTGGACCTGGTGATGAATACCTATAGTCCCAACACTTGAGAGGCAGAGACCAGTAGAGTTCTTTGAGTTCAGAGCTAGCATGGGCTATACAGTGGCCAGAGCTACATAATGAGACATTGTCTCAAAATGAAAGAAAAGAGGGCTGGAGATATGGCTCAGCAGTTAAGAAAAATTGATGGTCTTCCAGAAGACCTGGGTTCGATTCCCAGCACAGCTGCAGGGGATCTAACACCCTTGCAATTCTGTTATGTATAGGCTATATTCTGTATAAATTAACTTAAATTTGTTTTATTGGAATGTAAGATATATAAGAGAAGCGACTCAGAAGTACATGTGAAGAGACTGTACCTGTTAAACAGAAATAATCAACTAAAAATGGCCCCAGGGGAGGGAACAGGTGAAAACTCTCATAATGTCCCTATACCTCTAGCAGGTAACTTAGTATAGTTTAGTGCAGAAATGAGCTACCCTATAGATCAACAATCTTTGAAATATTTGTGTCCTGGGCCTAGAAAGAGGAATCAGCAGTTAAAAACACTGGCTGCTCTTGCAGAGGACCTGGGTTCAGTTCCCAGTACCCACTTCACAGCTAACAACCACTCCAGTTCCAGGAGATCCAACACCATCTTCTGGCCTCTGTGGGGGCATTGCACGACATGGGTGTACTTAATATGTGCAGGCAAAACACTCATACATGAGTGTTTTGATAAAAAAAAATTGATAAAAACTAATAAAAAATCAATCAGGAATTCCACAGCTCAGTTAAATCATAGTGAGATTAGCTAATGCACTGTCATTTTTCAGTGGAAGGCAGAAGGAAAAATTAGCCACGCTATGCATGACTGAAAAATTTGTGAAAAATTATTTTTGTCTTAATGCTAAGAAATGCATGGCAGAGAGGAACCTTAGGGGTGGGGGGTGGGGGTGGGGGGGAAGAAACAGAAGAAGCTAAAGCAAGTATCAGGAAAGCAGAGAAAAGAACCAGGCAGGACATGAACCTGCTCTGCATTCTGGGGAGGGTGGGTGGTGTAAGTGCAGGAACTTGAAGCCTGAGCTTCAAGACACAGTCACACCCAGAGCCGGCTCACCAGTCCTGTCTAGCAGTCACACCGGGAGCCGGCTCACAGTTCTATCTTGCAGTCCTGAAGATAGATGGGAGAAAAGGAGAAAGGAGAGGCAATCCAGGTAACCTTGCCAGACCTAAGGGCTATGTCCGAAAGACTAGTATAATGGCTTGCTTACTAAGCAGAGGGGCTCTATGCCAGGGAAGCAGAGGAGTAGCATTTAATCAGGCCAACAGCTATGTCATCACATACACAGCAGTTGACAGAGTTAGAAACACCTTGGGTAATTTAGAGATTCCCAATATTCTCTAAAATACACCAGTGAAGGAATCACACCTTATTCGCGTGTACCAATGAAATCTAAGTGTATCAAAATGCCAACAATTTGTTTTACAATGACCCAATTTATCATCTACATTTCTCTACTTCTAGAAGTACTTTTCAGAGTAAAAGAGATGGCTTGGCAGTTTAAGAGCACTGGCTGCTCTTACAAAAGACCCAGGTTCGAATCCCAGCATGCACATGGTGCCTAATAACCATCTGTCACTTCAGTTCCAGGGGATCTGACACCCTCTTCTGACTTCCGTGGGTGCAGCATGATATGGATGCACTTACATACGTGCAGGCATAATACTCATACACATAAAATTTAAATAATCAAAATATATTGAAAAGAATAAAATAATGGGCCTCTGTGTGTGTGTGTGTGTGTGCGCACGAGCGTGTGTGTTTGTGTGTGTTTGTATACACAACTGCAGTGCTCAAAGAGGCCAGAGGCATTGGATCCCCTAGAAATGGAGTTACAAGCTTTGTGAGCTATGCTCCGTGTTCACTGGGAAGTCTTCTGTAAGACTCAATGCCTGAACCATCTCTTCAGCCCTGCCATGCCATTCTTTTTTGTTTTTGTCTTTTCGAGACAGGGTCTTTCTGTAGCCCAAGCTGTCCTGGAATTTGCTCTGTAGACCAGGCTGGCCTTGAACTCACAAAGATCTACCTGCCTCTGCCTCCCAAGTGCTAGGATTAAAGGCATGTGCTACCATGTCAGGTGTGCCCCACCATTCTTGACGGATGACCAAGGATCCAACTGTTACCTAAAACTACTCTTGGGTTTCAAAGTGATACTTCAAAGGAACTACCTGGAAATATTGATTACCTGTATGATAGACGGGATTTTGCACAGCTTGTTCAAAATCTACATGCTTGGATTTTAGAAATATGTCAATTCCCTCTTCTTCAGTAACAAAGGACATTCGTTTTCCCAAAGCATAGATGGTAAATATTGGTCCATACTAAAGTAAAATGCAGAAACACAGATCATATTAGCAAGCATTTCTAAACCATAGGTTATTCAGTTTTCTTCAAATACCCATGATGAAGTTATGTGCAAAAATTATGATCATAGCTTATAGTTATTAGAAATTCTGTTTGGATCACATTTAAATTATGTAAATCCTAATTTGTTTTGTCCTAAAATGTGTATAAGGTACCTACTATTTACTACACCTTCCCTTTTGATTATTAAAAAATAATCAAAAGGGAAGGTGTAGTCAAGA
Source organism: Rhizomys pruinosus (assembly GCA_009823505.1). Classification (NCBI taxonomy): domain Eukaryota; kingdom Metazoa; phylum Chordata; class Mammalia; order Rodentia; family Spalacidae; genus Rhizomys; species Rhizomys pruinosus. Next base: position 38,266 of record VZQC01012993.1, on the reverse strand, counting down.
CCCTGGTCTTGAGACTAAGGGAAAGTGCCTTCATCTTGACCGTTTCTTTTTCCAGGCAGTCCATGTAGGACTGTAAAGGCCTGTGTGGTGGCCTATATGCCAGTGTCCACCTACATGTATCTCATATGCTGGTGTGCTCCTGCATGCCTGGAAATGCGTGTCCAGTGAGTAACCTGTATGATGGTGGATAAAGAATGTCTTATCTGCCTAAGCTCCTCACATTCGCTTCAAACTTCTACCTCCCCTGTCGCTCCGCCATTTCTGCCACTGGGGCTCAGACCTCACAAAACTATCTCTAGTTTCTCATACAACATTACCTTTTTCCTTCTCGTTCAGATCACTATATAATGAGAGATCTACATGAGGTTCACCTTCTAGGGATCTGCCTTAGCTAGCTTTAACTGTCAACATGACAGCCTCGGGTCACCAGAGAAGAGAATCTTAAACTGAGGGACTGCCTAGATCAGATTGGTATCTGGGAATGTCTGTGGTGAATTGTCCTAACTGTTCATTGGTGTAGAAGGGCCCATCCTATTGTGGGTGGCACCATTCGCTGGGCAGGTAGTCCTAGGCTGTATAAGAAAACCAGCTATGCCAAGCAAGGTGGCACACACCTTTAATCCTAGCACTTAGGAGGCAGAGACAGGTGGATCTCTGTAAGACTGAGGATAGCATACAGAGCAAACTGCAGAGCACCTAGAGCTACAGGGAGACCCTGTTTCAAAAACAAAGCAATAGATGGCTAAGAGAAAGAAAGAAGGAAGAAAGGAAAAAATTACTAAGCATGCATGAGCAATCCAGCAAGCTATAAGTTCTACAGCAGGTTTTTGTTTCAGGGTTTTTTGTTCTCCTTTTTTAGTGCAATGTCAGCACTTTTCATGTGTGTAAGTGTGTGTGTGTGTGTGTGTGTGTGTGTGTGTGTAAGTAAAGACAAGCACCCACAGTGTGTGTTAAAGGGTGTGTGTGTGTGTGTAAGTCTTCAAACACTTGAGACTATGGGGGCCACTTCTCACTTAAATGACAGCAGTATCATTCTCTGGAAAGTCATCCAGATTCCCAGTGTCACCAATGCTTCATCCTTGTACATTCCTGAGCAGGATTCCATGAAACATTGAAGAGCATTTGCCTAAGCATATTTGGATTCTTTCTAGTTCAAGGCTACAATAAAGGAAGATTCTAGAAATATTCATTTACACATTACAGTGTAAACCCAAGTTTACATTTCTCAGGATAAATTCCTGGAAGTGAACCTGCTGGTTACATAAGTAGCTCCATACTTGGTTAGTAAACTACTGAACTATTTTCCACTAAAGATGGCCGCCTTTCTTGTCTTTACGAGAAGCTGGGATTGTCACTGTTCTTTGTGCAGTTGCCCATCTATAAATCCTCATCAGAGGTATATCTGGTCATATCCACGTCCTCATTGATTGTATTTTACTTTTGAGTAGTGACAGCTCTTTATATATAGTACGTACTCCTTCATGGGGTATGTGGCTTACACAATGAAGCTTTTTTTTCATTTGCTTTTTTATGGATCCCTGCACCTCCATTTCCTGCCATCGAATTATTGCAAAAAATGAGCCAGTTGTACTGCAGAATGTCTAGAGCTCTGCATTTTTCTGCTTGCTTCCTTGTGAAATCTAACTCAGCCTGTGCACTTTGTGATCCATATTTCCTTCATTTTTTATTGAGGTTTTATGCACTTCATATAACAATTCTTGATAAAATTTAGACCCATTCCACTTCCTTAACTTCCACCCATAGTGCCATATATGTCTTGAGTCTTTTTTTTAATTTTTTGATGCAGAAGTTTACTGTTTGGGGCAGAAGTTTACTGTTTTAGTCAGTTCTTTGACCCAGTCTTTTTTGTTGTCATTGATCCTTCCAATTTGTATTGCTCTAAAACACACACACACACGCACACACACACACACACACATATGTCACATACACCAAAAATATGATGTCTGAAAATAAACTGTGTTAATTCCAAAACATGTTTAGGGATTCACATTTTTAACAGTAGAGTTGTATACAGGTAAAGAAAAAAATATCTCCCCTTTTAAAAGCACTCAATGGGCCTTTTGCTAGTGACTCATTGAGCCATCAAGAAGGTACAGAGTAAAAACACTGCTTTTGGGTGAAGTGGCAACTTGTGATGTCTTATTTCAATCGGTGTTGCGACAAGAAAAAAAAAGAAAAAATATTACTTTACATTCCTACATTACATAGCGAATTGATGAGTAACATCGGGTATTATATTTACTATAAAAGAAAGAAAGAAAAGAATTATTCAGTTTGCCTTACAAATAGACATTTGGTGCAAGGATCCACAAATGAGGGACACCATACTTCATTTGTTTTTCTGGGACTGTGTTACTTCACTTAGCATAATGGCTTCTAGTTCCATCCATTTACCTGCACAGTTCATGATGTCGTCTTTCTTCACAGCTGCATAGAATTCCATTTTGTAGATGTATCACATTTTCTGATATTTTTTGACTGGCATTTTGTAGTTCTTAGTATAAAGGCTTATAAATATCTTGCTATATATTTTTACCTAAATATTTCTTTGAGTGATTATAACCAATACTGCATTATTAATGATGATCTCTATTGGTTCAGTACCGCTGTATGTGTAGCCGTACAATTAATAATAATTGTATGTTGACCTCGCTGAACTCACATATTAATTCTACTGTGATGGTGACCGGTTCCTCACACTGGGTACCACGATGCCCCATTAATGAAGTACTGAAGTAGTTTAACCAAGAGTGGGTCCCATCTTGTTCTGGAATATTCTGGTTCCTCTCAGAACTGTTCTCTCAGAACTGTATCAATTTAATTTAATTTAATTTAATTATGTTCTATTCTATTCTATTCTATTCTATTCTATTCTCTAACAAAGCTCCTCTCACACTTAGTGAACAGTATATCAAGCACAGACAGAATGAGAAAGACATGAGCAATCTTTGATGACTGACAGTGTCAGATAGTTTTACAAAGGATTCTATTTTTCTGATGCTACCAACTCAGAACAGCACACAAAGCCACAGAAAGATGCTATCAACTTATGCCCCATGTTGTTTGCTTATTGCTGTCAACATCATCACTGTCACATCTCATGAGTCAGAGACAACTGAGTCACAAATAGGGAACATGATCTAAGATTAAAGCTATGGGATCACCTTAGGATTTCATATCACATTGTTTATTTTAAGGTGGTCAGTTAATTCTAAACAAGCAGAGTACTCAGTACATGATCAGAATGAGAACATAGTTCTAAATGCTCCCAAAACATATGGTTTATTTTGGATACAAGGGTATGCGAAACATTCACTTTGTAAAGACTTTAGATGAAGTCATTTCCAGAAAAGTCATCCCTATACTCTGCATTCTGAGAAATATTAGAAATAAGATTGTTAAAATGGCTGAGAAACTATGCCTTAACTCCAACCTCCTTTAGCCAGTGTGTAAGGATTCTTTTGGATGATAGTTCCATTTCTACTAGCATTTCCTTCTCTAGTGTCAAATGTGGGCAATATACCTTAAAAAGTCTCTTCTTGGGCTGGAGAGATGGCCCAGTGTTTAAGAGAATTGGCTGTTCAGGTCTCAGCACTCACATGCAGGTAACCTCACTCCCAGGGGATCGGGCCCCTCTTCTGACCTCTGCAGGCATTACTCAACATGGGTGCACTTACACACATGCAAGAAATACATTCATACACATAAAATAAAAAGAAATAAATTCTCTTCATCAACATCATAACACTATAGATAAAAAATAAAGTGAACAAGGAATACAACCCTGAGTCCCAAACCTATTTTCAGATTGTGTCACAAAGTCACCAAACCACACACAGAGCTGCTGCTGAGGTGTTCAGTGCTTCCTGAAGTTCATACTTGCCTCTTGGCAAGTATTCCCTGTCTTTCTGCTTTATCGGTAAATTGACTATCTTTAGTTTACCCAGACTGCTCCTAATGTTCTTGTCTGTAGGGATCTTACAAGACTGGGGTGCCTTCAAAGAAAAGCCACTGGAAGCTCTGAGGTTGACCCCTCAGCTGTGCCCCAACAACCTTGGACTTCGTTTCCTATTGTGTAAGGTGGGTGTTTCTCCAAAAAGGACAGACTTTTGACATGGAAGGTTTTCTCATACCCAAGAGCTCCCACACTCTAAAATTACGAATTGACTGGTTCTTCTGAAGGAAAGTGAGGGACTATGGGCAAAGATGAGCTCGGGCGGATGCTTGCTGGGAACATGAGCGGGGAACTCTGGGAAGCCCCTAGCACCAAGATGGGGAAGTGCCCCGGGGCATAGAAAAGACAGCCACTTGGAGCTGGCTGGCTTTCACCATTTTTCCATCATGGGCGGAGGTGGCCAGGTCTGTGCTGGACTCCGGATAGACATGTGGGAAAGGGAATCGCTGCTCGACCTGTAAGTGGTATTGGACTCCCATTCACTCAGTAAGTAAGCTTGAGTAAATTCAGTAATCTACCCAAAACTAAGGCTGAAGAGTCTGTTCCTTGATTTGCTTTGGGACACAGTGTGTGTGTGTGTGTGTGTGTGTGTGTGTGTGTGTGTGTGTGTGTGTGAGTTATCTCCTGGGTAGAATCTCAGCTACATATTGCTAGTGAAAAGGGGGATTACAATGTTATAAAAGCTGGGAATGAAGGGATTGGAGAGCTGCCTCAGCAGTTAAGAGCACTGGCTGCTCCTACAGAGAGAGAACCTGGGTTCAATTCCCAACACCCACATGGTGACTAACAACTATCAATAATTCCAATTCCAGGGAAATTTTGAGGAGGATTAGCAGGCCGCTTAAAGCAACTCCATTTCTTTAGAGAAAAAAAACTCCATTTTGTGCTAAAGATTTCTTGGAAATAGAGTCATTCTGCAAAGAGCTGTGTTTACTCAGAACCAGGTTTCAGCAATGAGGCTGCAGAAGAACAATGGAAACGGGGAAGCAATAAAGTGAGTCAACTTTGGGACAGCAGGGATGAAGAGAGTCAGTGGGGTCCTCAAGTTAGCCGTTGGAAAGAAAGTCCATCGGGATGTAAACTCTATGTGAACTTTTAGCCACCTGCTAAAACCTCAGTAATAGCTAAACAAAAGCCCCCTGGAATGTAAACTTTATGCGAACTTTGCCTTTAAAAACCCCTGCGAGAGGGGCTGGAGAGATGGCCTATCGGTTAAGAGTGCCGACCGCTCTTACAGAGGACCCGGGTTCGATCCCCAGCACCCACATGGCGGCCGAGAACCGTCTGAAACTCCAATTCCAGGAGAACTCCAGTTCCAAGGGAATCCGAGACCCTCTTCTGACCTCCGCGGCATTGCACGACACGGGTGCACAGACCTGCATGCAGACAGTACATTCATACACATACAGAAATAAATTTTTTAAAAAAGTAAAAAAAAAAAAAAAAAAACCCTGCGAGAGAGCGGACCCTGGTGCATCAGTTAGCAATTTGATCTTCTTTTCTAAATAAACTTTGCAATTGGCCTTTTTTCTCAATAAATTTCGTAAAGCAGCTGCCTGTCTCGGTGGTGATTTGAGGAGCAGCCCCGGACCCTAACAATTTAACTCCCTCTCTGGCTTTCATGGGCATTGTATGACATGGGTGGATATAAATACATGCAGGCAATATATATTTACACAAAAATAATAAAGAAAAAATTGCTGGGAATGAGGGCTGACAATTAAGTGGAAGGGAGACAAACTCAGGCATTTTTTTTTATTATAGTTTGTTTATGTGTGTTTATGTGTACATGTCTGGGAGGTGTGCACATGTACATATGTAGAGGTAAAAAATCCACATTCATTGTCTTCTACCTTATTTCCTGAGACAGGTCTTTCACTGAACCTGGAGCTCATTGCCTAGACTGGCTGTCCTCACTCCTCCCCAGTGCTGGGGATTGTTGTCATGTGCTACACTGCCTGGTTTTTTTTGGGGAAAGGATTGGGCTTCTTTTCTGAGACAGGGCCTCACCTCGCTGTAGCCCCAGCTGGCCTGGAACCTAATGTGTAGACCAGGCTGGCTTCAATCTCACAGAGATCTCCTGCCGCTGCCTCTGGAGGGCTGGGATTAAAGACCTGCACCACCACCGCACCTGACCTTCACCTGGCTTTTTCATATGGGTGCCAAGGACTCAAACTCAGGCTTTCATGCTTGAACAGCAAGCAATTTGCTCAGTGGACCATCTCCCAAGCCTCTCACTATACTTTTAATATTTAAAAATGTTGAACGATATCAATACATATTCCATTCAATGTAATCATAGAATTAGACTAAAGGGGAGTTTTTTGTGTTTGTTTGTTTGTTTGTTTGTTTTCATTTGCCAAAGTTGTCTTCTCTGGGAGCAGGAGAAACTAAAGGTGATGCTCTCCAAGGAATGGTGGAAGTTCTTCCAGGAAGGGCCACCAGGCCATCTATGTCTTATACAGTTGCCAGCTACATGCAATTCCCAATCGAAGTTCCTAACTTGAGTTGACTGCAGATAGTGCTAAAATGCAGATCAAATCCCTCATCCAAGATCTCATTGAGATGTGAAGACTGCGTGTCACTAAGCGGCTGTGAAAGCGTTAGTCCTTACACTATGGGCTTTTTGTGGGAGAATACAGCTTACCTGTCAAGCTGATATGAAAGTAGCTTGAGAATGCCAACTAGGTCCAGGCATGGTGGTTCAGCCCTGTAATCCCAGTCCTCAGAAGCCTTGGCACCCAGGCAGGAGGACTGTAAATTCGAGTCCAGTCTGGGCTACATAATGAAGAGTAAGACCTTGTCTCAAAGAAGCAAAAACATTTCTTTTTCCTATTGTATTTTGTTTGTCTGTTTGTGGTGGTCAGGATGTGGAAGGGTCTGGGCATATTCCTGCTTTGTAACTTTTAGCTTCTGTGGTTTAAATCTCCCTCATACCATTTCTTATCAGGACCAAATGATAAGAGTGAATCTAGAAACTTCCAAGACTTAAACATTAAATAATTGAGCCATTGCCTTAAGGTACCATAAAAAGAAGGCTTATACTCTGTCATATAACATAATAGTAGACTCTTATTAACTTGTTTTATTTAACCAAGAAATCTACAAAGCCCTTAAAAATATTTGATCTGAGGTATGACTTATGGAAAAAATTTAATAATAATAGAAAAATTGAAAAGGAAAAAAAAATCCTCAAGCTTAGTGGAAATCTGTGGAAGATGAAAGAATATTCCTTTAGGAAAAATCATTTTTCATGTATTAGATCAGCAAAAATTACACAGAATCATGGCATCCAGTGTTGCTCAGAGTATGAGAAGCTAAGAAAATTTATATACTCAATAAAAGATTAAAATGTATATCATGCTGCCCAGCACTCTGGAGGCAGAGGCAGGCAGATCTCTGTCAGTTCAAGGCCAGCCTGGTCTACAAAGTGAGTTCCAGGATAGCTGGGACTACAGGGAAACCCTGTCTCAAAAAAAAAAAAAAAAGTATATCATTACATTTTCTGAAACAACCAACTATTTAAGTGTGCAGAATTAAGTTGTCCCCACATGGAGGTCTATTTTTAGGATTTATTCTGAGAAAATAATCAGGTAAATTCAAAATGTACAACTACACACATACACACACACAAAATGGATAATCTGTAATAGAGGTAACCAGATAGGAACCTATGTGAAAAACAGATTAGAAACATAGAAAGTATTGTAATTTGTAATAAAGATGATGCTAATATCACACAAATTAGATAATCAAGTACAATAAAATTGTGTGTGTGTGTGTGTGTGTGTGTGTGTGTGTTAGTGCCTGTGGAGGCTAGGGGTGAATCTCCATGCTTCCCTCAGTTTGTGTGTGTGTGTGTGTGTGTGTGTGTGTAGTCCCTGTGGAGGCTAGGGGTCAATCTCCATGCTTCCCTCAGTTGCTCTCCACCTTATTTCTATTACATTTTTATTTGTTTTGTGTGCACAGGCATGTGTGTGTATGCAAATATCAAGGTCAGAGGACAATCTGATAAAGTTGGTTGGTCCTTCTACCATATGTGTTCCTGGGGGTGGGGGGTGGGGAGGACTCAGGCCATGAGGCTTGGCAGCAGGTGCTTTATCCACTATTCCATCTCACCAGCCCTCTACCTTGTTTTTTGAGCAGGAACCTGAAGCTAGATGATTGGGCTACCCCGCTCAGCCCAGCCCTATAGATCCTCCTGCCTTTACTTCCTCAGCACTGGAACAGAGGCACATACAGATTCACACTGGCTCTCTCTCTCTCTCTTATTTTTTTAATCTGAATATTAGGGATCAAACCCACATTCTCATGCTTGTGAAGACTCTTCCCAACCATGACATCTTGATAGCTATAAATCAGATGAAAAAATGAGTTTTGTGGGCATGCCTCTAATCAGGCTGTGGCAGGTAAATAAATCTCTGTGAATTTGAGGCCAACCTGTTCTACACAGGGAGTTCTTCTAGGTCAGCCAGGGCTACATAATGAGACCCCCATCTAAAAAAAAAAGGCATTATAATAAATGTGTTTCCTTGAAGGACTTAAAGTGCTCAGACTCTGAAAATCTGCTTTAAGGACAAAGACCTTTTTTTTTTTTTTTTTTTTTTTTTTTTTTTTTTTTTTACATAATGGATTACTCATCTCCTTGGAGCTTAGGGAATCATCACAATACTAGCTGAAAACAAGGATGAACTCCTCCCTAAACATCAACTCTGCAAAGCGACTTTTACAAAATCCTGCTGTTATCTGTACTTGGGGTAGGAATTTTCACAAACAGAAATCATAGTGAACTGTCTTTCCCAGTTATTGCAAGCATTAAATTAATAAGTATACACTTAGAATTTCCTAACGCCCAAAGTCAATTTCTGCTTTTAACAAGCTGAAATTTTATTTCATTTCTTTCGGATATCCTGCTTAGGACACAGTTGTTGATTTTGAACAGAAAAATGGACGGATTGTTTAATTTTCAGACGCCTGATGATCTAAGAATGAAAGAAAACTTTAAAAGAAAACATCTCCCCTAAATCCCCACCTGGCATAGCCACTTACCTTGATTCTTGCTTTTTCTATAAATTCTAGAGGGGCTTTCCCAAACTCAAATCCCGCTCCGATCCAAGGAATCCAGCCCTGGATGCACGGAGGTCTGTGCAAGCCCTTCCACTTTAGGAATAAGAAAAGGGCACAGCTTCCCAAGACTGCAGCTGCTATTGATGAAAATAATTCCATGTCTTCCGCCTTCCAGAACCATAGAAGTTTGAAAAAATCCTGCTGTCTTGGCATTTCCTCCTTCCCGATGGACTGAGGAAAATACACCAGGTCTCCCAAACTTTTGTGCGGAAACTTTTCCAACTAGTTCTTTTTGCGTAACAGCTCTTCGCCCCGCCCCAACTTTTAAGTGAATTTTGCATTGTGCCTCCCTCCCACTTTCCTCTTTCAAATCCTGGCAACTAAACTTTTCCAAAATATGCAACAATTGGGCTGGGCTGCGCTTAGCTAGGTTGGGCTAGGACAGGTGGGCGGGAATACTAGCTGTTGCCAGGAAGATCTAGCTCAGTGGCTTGGCTCACCGGGCGCCTCGCTGCCAGCCAATCAGAGAAGTCAGAGAACTCGGAGAACTACATTTCCCAGAAGCCTCATGGGCTCCGCTTTGTTTTTCAGTACCGGGGGCTGCTGGACCACTCTAGCAGCTAGGCAAGGTGCTGGCTTTGCCGAGCCAAGCGGGGAGGACATGGTCACTTCCTAACCTCTCGCGGGCTGAGAAGGGGCGCCCTGGCAGGGTGACAGGTGCACCAGCGACGAGGGGTGCCTTGTGGTCTTGAGCAGCTGCTGAATGTCTGTCCCGGAGGAGGAGACGCTCCTGCCCCTCGTGCAGAGATGGCCCCGAGCGAGCAAGTTCCTACTCTCCGGCTGCGCTGCGACCGTGGCCGAGCTAGGTACCTTGCTGCCCCCGCCAAGGTCTCCCAGGCCAGTGGCCGCGGGTTCGCGCTGGGGGAGGGATGGGCCAACTGCTTAGCTCCAGACTCTGAGCATCCTTCTAGATTGCGCCCTCTCTTCTCGCGCCCTGCCTCAATAGGGATGTGGTCAGGTGCAGGCTAGGCCAGCTTGGAGAGGATGGATTGGAGGGCTCCAAGATCCTTCTCATTTCGACTAGTAGTTCCCCCAGGAATGTGCTCTTGTGCCTCAATGTGTACTCCTGAGCGCTTTGTAAGCCGTCACCCTCTCTAGGAATCAATTTACCTTTTGTGATGACCTTTTTAGAAACATACTGTATTTGTTCACATTTTTCGTCCGTACTGGGATCATCTCCGAGATAATTTTTATTCTTACATAGCCTCACCATGTGTTTTGTACTCGAGTTCAGGGGTCCCACGTTGTGGAACTTCAGTTATTAACCATTCCTTGTGAGCATCTGCCTGCCTAACTTCACCTCTTTGATCTGAACTTATTTTCATTGTATTTACCTTCCAGGAAGGACTCTGAGAAGTCATTTATGTACGAATGATAGATGCAATGCAGGAAAGCTGTTAATTGGGACGTTACTAGAATTGCAAAAATAGTGGGACCTGAGGCTGTGCCAGTTGAAAAGACCCCTGTATGACCTTCTTACAGGCTGATGGATACACATACAGAGAAAGGCGTTTACAATGTGCTCCCTGCTACCGGGAATGAATTTTATGTATTATAAGAACATCATAGGAGAACCGTATCATCTGCCTAAATGTGTCAGAAAAACACTAACAGACCACCTAGAGTGGGTTATGGTGTCTTAGCATAAGCAAGTGGTGTTTCTTACAGTGAGTTTGTGAGTAGAGCTTGTGTTCCTGTGAAGCTATTTCAGATTACCCTTACTTGTTCTGTCCATCAAAGAAAAAGAAACAAGAAAAAAAAGTAACATCTCTACTGTATTAGTACTTCGAAAACGTTAGTCTTGTTCTAACGTAAGTTTATTTCTTTTTGTTTCTAGCACAGCCAGCCTTCTGTTGTTTTGCCCTTCGTACTCTTCCTGCCCATCCTTTGGCGAACCTATTTTTCTCTCTCCTCTCCAGGCTGATGGAGCCTAACTTATCATTGGTTTACTGAGATAAAACTCATCAACTGCTAAAGAGATCTCAAAATCAGGTTTATGATGATTAGATATATGAACAGTCTGATGTTTCTACCTGAAACTAGTATTTTGTACAGGAATACTTCTGATAAAAATCACTGGGAGGAATTGGGTGAGGAACAAGAATGGGAAGTAAGGGAGAATCAAAACATGTGATATTGATGCATAGTGCACACCAGTTCAGTACTGGAATCTGAATTATGAACAAACCAGAGTGCACACAAAAAATATTTTGAGAGGCAGAATTTGTACTTAGTAGAGGCTCCGACCTGTTAATATTCATCAGACTCACATGTTAATAAAGCACTGCTTGATGGTATCTCTGTGCACGGATACTTCTATCTTAGGGAAACTATTAGTTAGAAGCCAAGTTTTCCAAAATCCAGTAGAAAGATTTTAATATTCCCCCTTACCCCATTTTGTTAAGTCTTAGAAAAGATATGCTGGGATTCTGTGTCAGTAGTGGTCAGTGAAAAGTCTTACATAATGGCAGTGCTGTTCGTGAACTTGTCTGAATGTCCTTATTTCAGTTATTCAGGACAGCGTGTAGATGAAGTTATAAACTTGATCCTCCTGATATGGGTCAGGTAGCTTAAATATGTTTTAAGGTAAAAGATCTCTCTCTAATTCCACATGTAAACAGGTTTTTTTTTAAACAAAATTGGGATATCTAAAGAAGTTATGAGTAGGCTATGGATAAAACTTATCAGTCCTGAAAAAATAATCATGTGTGTGTGTGTGTGAATTAAAAGATCACCAAGTGTGTGTGTGTGTGTGTGTGTATTAAAAGATCACCAAGTATGTATGTATGTGTGTGTGAATTAAAAGATCACTGAGCGCCGGGCGTGGTGGCGCATGCCTTTAATCCTAGCACTTGGGAGGCAGAGGCAGGCGGATCTTTGTGAGTTCAAGGCCAGCCTGGTCTACAGAGTGAGTTCCAGGACAGCTGGGGGAGACCCTGTCTTGAAAAGACAAAAAAAAAAAAAGATCACTGAGCATTGTCACCCTTGTATACAAGGACATTGTAACTCCACTGCATCTTCTGTATCTCAGACACCAGGACTTTGACTCATCCTCATGAAAAAAAAAAAAAATCACCCATGCCATTACAGAATTCAGTTTCAAGTTTATTAAAGTACCTAAGAATATATACTACAAGATGGGGCTGGAGAGATGGCTCAGCAGTTAAGAGCACTGACTGCTCTTGCAGAGAACCTGGGTTCAATTCCTATCACCCACATGACAGCTAACAACCATCCATAACTCCAGTTTTAGGGGATCTGATTCTCTCTTCTGACCTCCTTGGGCATTGTACAACATGGGCGCACCAACCTGTGTGAAAGCACATACACATAAAATAAAAATAAAACAGAAAATATTTTTAAACAAGTTCTAAATTTTCATCAGATCTCAAATAATCATGGCTGAGGTCAAAGGGACACAACAGAATATGAATACTTTAAACTATTTTGCATTAGGAAAATTAAAGTAGGCTTTAGATTAAAAGTTCTAAATGAAAAGAGCTTGAAGGTTGTTAGGTTTTGATCTTTGATCAGTGATCTGGGATGCTCTGGGGCAGTGATTGTTAATTGGGGAAGATATAATTGATTCAAAACCTGTCAGTCTGCTAAATCAGAATACATGGGAGAGCCAAAAGAAGTCTGTACTTTTCAGATTCCCTAGTCGAAAAGTATTCTCATACTCAGAACCTCCAAGTTTGGGGAAAATGTTAATCCTGTTTTAGAGGTTTTTGTTTCTCTGAATGTTTTGGGATTCTCCTTCCTTGTTTGCTTTTTTATTGTTAGCAACCTTTCCCCTGGATCTCACAAAAACCCGACTCCAAATGCAAGGGGAAGCGGCCCTTGCCAAGTTGGGAGACAGTACAAGAGAATCCGCCCCCTATAGGGGCATGGTGCGCACAGCCCTAGGAATCGTCCAAGAGGAAGGCTTTTTAAAACTGTGGCAAGGAGTGACACCTGCCATTTACAGACACGTAGGTATTTATCTTGATTCTAGCTGGTAAGTTTGTTAAGAGTTCTGTGTTCTCCCTTGCATTTCTGTTCCTTGGTATCCAAAATCGAGTGAGGCCTTCCTTCCCCCTTACTGATATGAAAAGGGAAATTGAAGGAAGTATTAAATACTGGTCATTACCAAGGAGTTACTGTTCTGAAGTTTTCAGAAAAGAATATGGAAGTATATGACTGAATTGCTGTGGTGATAGCCCAGGGTGAGCTGGCTAGGCAGACTAGCAGGAATTGGTAAGCTCAGGGTTCAGCAAGAAACCATGCCTGGATAAAGGAAGTAGAGAGTGATCCAAGAAGACAGCTAATATCCACTTCAGGTCTCCACAGCATGCACACATGTGTGCATGTATACTCATACACATGTGGTCTCATACACATGAATATGCACATACACTACATCACAAAGACTAAAATGTCACAGTATCTGTAAAGTACTTCAAAATAACTGAGCAAAAGGGTTATCACTCCATAAATCTCAATATAAAGGAAGTTATGTTTTTTTCTACTTTTATGTACGTTTGAAATTTTTCCTAAGCTAGGTGTGGCTGTGCACATCTTTAATGCCAGTACTCTGCACTCAGGCTCTGTGATTTTGAGTCCAGCCTTGTCTACATAGTAAGTTCCAGACTAGCTACAGCTATAGGAAGACCCTGTCTCAAAAAGACCAAATGGGGGGAAAAAAGAAAGAAAATATTCCTAATAAAAGTTCTTTATGATGTAAAATGGAACTAATGAATATTTTGTATTTTTCCCTTACCTCAGAAAGCTTTAAATACAGTATTTAAATGCTTTCATGTTCTTTGGAAACTAAGATTTACCTTTCTGCCCCTAACATCAGAGTCAGATTTATAGGAGAGACAAGACAGAGCCTTGCATCATCTAACATTGGCCCTAGGGAAAGGGTGAGCTTTGCTTTAGTTTTCCAGGCTATCTAACTACTTCTGTAGGTTGTTAGTAATAACTCTGTCATGAAGAGCACTTTTCTACTCTGCCTCCAGAGTGGCTTTCTCAAGAAAAGATGTTGTTAACTAGGCAGCTTGTAAATAGAATGTGAGCATGGTCTCCAAGTGATGTTGAATAGGTAGGGCATGTTTCACCTCTGTAATTGTTCTGTTACCTAGCACCAAGTTCTAATTATTTGCAGGCTTGCTATTTTTAAATATTCCATTCTTCATATGCAAATTTTGGCGTGTAATAGTTTAAAAAAATATAGACATAATTATGCCTCAAAACTGCTAGTAACTTTGGATTTCATATTTATTTTCATGAACTACCAAGTCAGATTTCCCAAAGGATCAAGAAAAGTTCTCTGTATGAAAATCATTTACTGATTTTAATGATGCCAATTTTTTTTTTTTTTTTGAGGCAGGGTCTCCCTGTAGCCCCATTTGGCCTGGAACTGTGTCGACCAGGCTGGCCTTGAACTCCCAGAGATCTGCCTGCCTCTGCCTTCCAAGTGCTGGGATTAAAGGCATGCACCACCACACCTGGCATTTTCCATCATTTAAAGTATGTTTTCTTTTGGGTCCCATTGCTGTCTGAGCTTCGCCTCTTTTTGTTTGTATTTTGATAGACACCAGATGTTGTTCCAAGTTAAGAATTTTTATCATGTGCTTAAAAGTTGGATGAAAAGAAATGTTAATAAATTGTCCACTGCAGTTACGTATGTTTATTCAGAGAGAACATATTTTGTATACCAAGCTACCAATACTACCTAGTAGAATCGTTCAAGTAACAAAGAAAACCTACCTGGAATAGTTTATACTCTGAAGGGATGACAAGTAAAAAGAATAAATTAATTCCAAATCAATATAATTGCCATGGTAGAGGGGTCTAGAATATTAGAAGGAAGGTTAGAGAGCACTTTCTGAAACATTTACTGAGTCCTAAAAGCTTCATAGGGGTAATCAAAGCGGAGAAGGGAGATTTTATTCTAGAAAGACCAGGCAAGGATTAAGAATTCTGACATAAGGAATCCCATGTGTTTGGAAGTCTGGAACTTGAATCAAGACACAGCCAGAGAGATTAACCAGGCCAGATGTGTAGGTTCTCTGACTTCCTTAGGCACAGAACTGATTTCCAGTTTTCATGATCTGTTTTATACAGTGTACTCTGGAGGTCGGATGGTCACCTATGAACATCTTCGGGAGGTTGTATTTGGCAAAAGTGAAGATAAGCATTATCCCCTCTGGTAAGTTTAGTTTCAAAAGTAATTTACTGTGACCTCAAAGGCCTTAATGTCTATTTGTTACACTTATTTAAAATTATATATTTGTACTAAAATTACTTTCAGTAACAGACTTAAAATAATAAATATAATAGAAATCCAAATAAATATGCATTTCAGCTATATTGTATACAGACAAAATATAGATACATATATGAATTGTTCATTTATATTATTTATTGAATATTAAAGGACTTTTTATAATGTTAAAGGAATTCTAAGCCAGGGGCAGGGATGTACACTTATAATCCCAGCTCTTGAGAGATAGAGACAGGAAGATCAGGAGTTTAAGGCCAGCCTCTGCTACAATGAGGTGCCGTATCAAAAACAAATAAAAAAATTCTATTAGAGCACCATTTTTCAAATACTAACCATTTTTATTATTGATAGTTTTTGGGGGTAGAATATAAATGTAAATCCATTGAATTGTGAATTTTGTTATCGTAATCAAAAGACTATTTTCAGTTTTAGGAATGCTTTGGTAAAATCTAGGTATTACATATCTGATAATATACTTTAGTCACATTAAAATCACTTTTTTGTACATTTGAATTATCTGTCTGACTTCAATTTCATTTAGATATCTTTGCTCTAAAAATTCAATTTCTAAATGAAAAATATTATCTCAGAAAAAAGTCACCCAAGAATAAACAAAATAATAGCTTTTCTTCTGGAAAGGCTAGCCTGTGATTAATGCATCTTTTTGTTTCTGGGTTTTTTTTTGGGGGGGGCGGGGTCTGGCTTTTGTATTATTAGAAGTTTGTATGTGATCCAGTTCTTTAAACCTATGTCAAGGAAGTAAACTATCATTCCCGCATTTTAAATCAATTCTATTAAAAAATACCAGAAAACATCTGTCTTCTAAAGTTAACCCAAGCTCTTGCTTGCTTAAGCCATTCGTGCTGATACTCAATCTTAGCCTTCCTCGGGAATTATTGGAAATTTCTTAAACAGAGAACTCCTGGAATTGGCTTTCACGGTCATATAAAAGATGATGGATTTCGACTTCTTTGGGGCTGTTTTAACTGGTTTTGGAGCATAAGAAACACAGTGATGAAGATACAAAGCCTCTTCATTCCCGCCAAGCAGTGCTTGTTTTAGCAAATGATTTCACATTGGATACTTTTCATTCTCTAAAGTTGTAGTTGTCATATAGGTTTTTCAATTTTTTTTTCATTTTTTTATGTTTTGTTTTTATTTCTTCTAATTTTAGGTCATAAATTTAGAAGTTTGGAAAAGAACAAAACAGATAGAGATTCAAACCCACAAACTAATATTCTCCATTCACAAGATATAAGAAGGAAAGATGTGTTAGATCAATTGACTTTGGGCCAAGTTCTCATTTCCCTGGATGTTTAGACCCCTCTGACCCTCTGTTGAGTTCCCTACTCCTCTGACCTCCTGGAGACTGAGTTTTGATCTCTCTGCTCTCTCCTATGCCTAGCTTTTGCTTTTCCTTCTTACCCAAGCCCTAATCCAAGCGGCTGATTCACTCCTGAAAGGCCAGGACCCACTCTTAGTAATCAGTGTTTTACAGGGGAAGAACACCATACTAGGAGCATTATAGTGTTTCCTGAATGTTGAGAAATTGACTGTCTATGCTCCTTAAGTTCTGTGTGTTTCCATATTCTTTCAGCTTTAAAGGCACATACAAGCAGAGTTCTAAATCAACATGTCTAGTGCTCAACTCCCAGGTTGACTCTGACTAAAGTTTATTCCTGCAATACTACTGCTTTTTTTTCATTCTGTTAATTTCAAGGCTTTGGCCATGTTGTCATTGACTATTAAGAAGCATGGTAGTGGGCTGCTGAGATTGATCAGTGGGTAAATGTGCAGTCAGGCTGACAACCTGAGTTGGATCCATGGGACCCATATGGTAGAAGGAGAGAACCAACTCACAGTTGTTCTCTGACCTACACACACACACACACACACACACACACACACACACACACACAGTAATGTAATACAAATGTAAATATATATATATATATATATTTAAAGAATCATATGGGGCTAGAGAGATGGCTCAGCCATTAAGAGTGCTAGCTGCTCTTGCAGAGGACCCAGATTCAGTTCCCAGCACCTATATGGCAGCTAGCAACTGTCCATAACTCTAGTTACAAAGAACCCGATGCCCTCTTCTGGATTCTGTGTGCATGTATGTGTGGGACAGTTACATGCAGGCAAAACACTCGTACACATAAGACAAAAAATAAATTTTTTAAAAAGTTGTTTTTTAAAAAAATATTACCATAACAACTTTGTAAAGTTTAAATTCCTACAGCAGCCTTATAGTAGAACCCTGTTCATCCCTCTTCCTGTTGAAAAGTTCTGAGCTCTCAAGTCAAAGACGGGCCTGAATGTCATTTCTACTCTCCTGATGTGTGACTTGGACACACTGCTTCTACTTTTTCTGTCTTCCATTTTCTGTATTGCAGATGTAGTCCTTATCTTTATACTTTTTTAAGGATGAGATGTGGTCATGAATACAAGTCCCTATTGCTTTATAATTTAGGACAGAAAAATAAAAGGGTGGTTTGCTATCAATAATATTGTGTTATAAAAAGACATGAAACCCCAATAAAAGGCACGTGAGGCTTAGGTCACTCCAGGAACATACTTTACTTCCATGTGGGACTGCCAGCATGAGCCATCTGTAGACACCTGGTAGAACCTGACAGCATGGCAGGAGACAGGGCAGAGGGAGGGGGGCAGAGAGAGAGAGAGGGACTCAAAGAGAGAGAGAGGGGTACAGAGAGAGCAAGATGGCAGCTGGGGTCCACCCTTTATACCCATGGGGTGGGGCCTCAGGTATAGGGGAAGGGGTTAGACGATTGGCAGCTTCTGGAGGAAGTAGGCACCTGTGTGCCCCTTAGGATTCTGGGAAGCCAGGACCTAATAATATGTATACAGCACCAATAAACCAATAAGAAAAACAGAGAGAGCACTGTGAGAAAGTAAGGAAGGCTATCCATGGACACACTTCCAAAAATAAGTATATTTTCTTCATTACACTTGTGAAGAACATGCAACATCACCAATGATTAGGGAAATCTATTAAAACTACCTTTCCCAATTGTTAAACAAAATGTAAGTTACTATAGCCTAATTTTTAGCATTGATTACCCATTAAAAATATTTATTTATTTTTTTTTATTTATTGAGATGGAGCATCCCCATAGCCTTAGCTGCTCTGAACTGGCTACATGTAAACCAGGCTGGGCTTGATCTCACAGAGATCTGCCTGTCTCTGCCTCTGCCTGCTGAGTGCTGGAGTTAAAGGTATGCACCACCACACCTGATCCTATTAAAACTTTTAATTTGTGATTTTTTAATGTTTATTTTTAATTTATGTCTATGCGTGTGTGGACCTGAGTGCATGTCTGTACACCACATGTATGCAGGACCCCCCAGAGGCCAAGAAAGGATATTGAATGCTAGTTGTCCTGTGGGTGCTGGGAACTAAACTGGGGTTTTCTGCAAGAGCAGCACTTTTGTCTGTCTGATGAGCCATTTCTCCAGCCCCTAATGAGTGATTTTTCTGATGCAATTCCTTATTTAAGCTGGGCATGATTGCTCAGGCCTTTAATCCTAGCACTTAGGAGGCAGAGGCAGGTGGATCTCTGAATTCCAGGCCAACCTGTCCCCTAAAACAAACAAGAAAAACAAAAAAAAAAAAAAAAAAAAAAAAACCTTGTCTCAAAAAAAAAAAAAAAAAAAAAAAGAAAAAATTCTTTTTTTTTTCCATTCTAGTCCTGTTCACTGTTGGCTGAGGGGAGACAGTTCTAGTCTAGAAACAATGACCTTCAGAGAGGGGAGTGCTGTCACACCCTCTGCTTGGCAAGCTACCACCCTGGTTGTAGCTTTCAGTTTTCCCTTCTCAGCCTTTGTCCCCTAGGCTGATTGCATCTTCTCTTTATTAAGCACAGGCAGATTCCAGCTGCAGGGTAAAGAAGGTCAAGCCCCCCGCCCCCAAACCACTCCCCTTTGCTTTGGTTTCAGCTCTGGAAGGATTTGGCTTTTTCTTTGAGCTCCTTTTGATCCTGGATACTCTCCTCAATAAGACTGCCTTTCTCCTCAATATGACTGACTGCCTGTCTCTCTGTTTATTTGTATCTCTGTTTCTTCCCTTTATCTCTGACCTTTTACCCAGGGTCTGTGCCAGTAGAGCATTGATTCACTGTAAAGTTTTACTGTGAAATCACTGGTAACTTTACGTAAGCTGGATCTCCTTTCGTAACTAGGAAATCAGTCATTGGAGGTATGATGGCTGGTGTTATTGGCCAGTTTTTAGCCAACCCCACCGATCTCGTGAAGGTTCAGATGCAAATGGAAGGGAAACGGAAACTCGAAGGAAAGCCCTTGAGGTGAGTTCTCCAGATAATGTTACTTTTCCTTCCCCCTTTACAGACTTCCTCTGTTGAAAATCTACCCCCTGCACTGAAATAATATAGAAATATATAAGCCAGCCTTTAGTAAAGATATCATAATACTGGTTCTTTTCATTTTCAAGTTACATTTATGAAGAGCAAAGAGCTAACCTTGGTCTTTGTATGTAGTGACATATACATGTTCTGTGTCATACAAACCATATGCGTTCATGACTCTGCTCCCTCTTCCGGCCAGGTCAGTTATACCCGCCCTGTCCCTGTTGCAGGTTGATATAAATAAGTTGACAGCCAGGCACAGTCACTCACACCTGTAATCCCAGCACATGGGATGCTGAGACAGGAGGATTACTGAGAGTTTGAGGCTATCCTAGCATAGACAGTGAGTTCAGGCCAGCCTGGGCTATAGTGTGATACCTTGTCTCGTGTGGCTGTGTATGACCCTGAGTTCTGCCATTGTGGGCTGGTAACATGGAAACTACTTGCCATTCCCAGGCTCTGTGTTCTCATCTTCAAAAGGGTTTCATGATAATTGACATGCCTAGACCTAAAATATTTTTTTCTTTTTTTCTGTTGGAAAGAAAGTAGAAAGTTCAATGTTCCTAATTTTCCCTCCTTCCTCATCCAATCCCATTCTTCCTACAGCTGGAAGCCCACTTTAGGAAACAGGTTATATTATGTCTTTATGGTATAATATTCTATCACATCACATCATATTATGGACATCCGCCTTTCTTCAAAGGGTTTCGGATTATGCATTGTATTAAAATGCTATCTAGTATTGTGTTTCTTGTGTGAGAGGGAAAGTGGAGGAGGGATCAGGCTGAGTCTAGGGATCCGCCCCATGGAACACTGCAGCTGGGCAGGCAGTAGAGGAGGGTGGGGCATTCCTTAGGAGTTTACCACTGACCTCTGTTCTCTAGGTCAGCCCTGGATAGTGGCATTGTGCTGCTGTAGACCAGGCTCTCCTGCAGCCTTAAAAAGGGAGAGAATGGGCACAGCAGAGGAGAAAGGACAGAACTCTGACTGAGCAAGGGACTTACAGAATCCCAGGACCCATTCTGCCATTTTCTAACATCTGATCACCAAGTAGCAGAGATGTGTGCTTTTCTAGAGAGGAGAAACTTGGTTTGGAAATGCAGAAGAGCCAGCCTGGTCTACGGAGTGAGTTCCAGGCCAGCTGGGGCTCCAAGGAGACCCTGTCTCCAAAAGACAAAAAAAAAAAGGGGGGGGGGCAGAACCTCAGCTGAGCCCCTGGGCATTTTTATTCGTTGGTTTTGTTTTATTTTTTTTCTCTTTGTCCCTAAAGTTAAAATTTTTAGGTTAATTGTAACTGATGTCATTGTAAAAACAAATAAAAAACAAAAACCATGGGCCTTGGGTTCAACTGAGATTCAAAGCCCATTTTTTTGAGTAGTCAGGTTTACTAGCCTTTTCTGTTTCCTCAAACATAAATTGCAATAGCAATGCTTAGACCACAGCATTTTCAGGATTAAGATATACGGAACAGATAAAAATGCCTGGTACTTCATACAGGCTGTGTGCATTCTGCATAAATTCATATGTAGCAAAAGACCATTGCACATGTCGACATGACATATTTCGTGGTGAGATTCAGAGAGGGCCATGCCTGCAACGAAGCCATGCAGATAGCAAGAATGAAGCAAGGAGTTCCATTCCAGATGTGTTTGAACTGCACAAAGCCCAATTGTTGTTGTTGTTGTTGTTGTTTTATGGCAGAGGCTCGCAGATTTGGCTCCTGGCTCAGTCATCTTTTTCATGTGTATGTAAAAGTAAGAGCAAAATAAGAAAGGATAGTCATTTTATAATTTAGTTTTAAGAATTCTAGATTGTCTTTTCTAATTTTTGACCTAAAAATGTCATCTTATGAGATTATAAAAGCTTAGAAGAAGGACAATGTTAGTTTGCTTTATGGTTTCTCTTTTGTTTTGTTTTGTGGTGCTAAGGATCAAGCCCAGAGCCTTGGACATGTTAGAGAAGTGTTCTACCACTGAGCTACACCCCCAACCTTGAGAGTCAGGGGGCTTCTTTAGTGCTGTTTGGAATTTTGTATTAAAAAAAGGCTGGGCCGGGCGTGGTGGCGCACGCCTTTAATCCTAACACTTGGGAGGCAGAGGCAGGCGCATCTCTGTGAGTTCAAGGCCAGCCTGGTCTACAGAGCATGTTCCAGGCCAGCTGGTGCTACAGGGAGACCCTGTCGAAAAGACCAAAAAAATAAAAATAAAAATAAACAACAACAACAAAAAGACTACAGACAATTCCGTACTGGTCAACATCCAAAACATCACATCTGCACAACTCCGGGGGGAATAAAAAAAGCTGAGTCATTTGGTCCTTCTTTCAACTAGACTATGGCAAACAGACCCAGAACCCATCTGGGGTGTGCATCCTAATGACACAGCTGAAGAACGATGGCTAAGATGCCATGAACTCAGCCCCTCAACACATTCCCACAGGTCCTTTCTTGTATTTTTGTACCAGGAGTCCCCGAGATCCTTGAGGAGCAAATGTATAGGAATTCCTGTCATACATTGGCTACTGTGCCCAGTGCAGGGGCTCAGTGCCGTGGCTGGTATGCTCCTGCTTCTACATAAACTGGCCGCTTTGTAGAAACATAGACCAATATGGTCAGTCGCTGCGGCACTGAGAAGGACAGAGCACGGGGAGGGAGCTGTGAAAGGAGAGGCCACTCAGGTCCTTTACACAGGCTCCTTCTGGATTTGCTCATTCCTCCCCCCAACCCCCTGCCCCCCGTCTTTCCCACCAGGATACAAACAAACATGCTACTGTCTGTTATTAGGGGGAAGAGTTTCCTTCTCAATTTGTACTCTACCTCACTGTTCAGAACAGCATACCCGATGCTCCTAAGTCTTTGGTTGTTAGCCTTGGATGCGTATTGATAGCACTGGGGCACTTGCCTGGCTCCCTAGCTAGGGAAGCTGAACTGGTGGGTGTGGGGCACAGTGTAGTCACTTGGACTTTGAAAGGCCTCCTAGAGATGCTATTGTGCTGCCTAGGTTGACAATCTCTGTCTTATGAATTCTAATGTAAATGTACAAGAACTCACCTGAAATGAGACTGGCTGTAGACTAGTACTTCTGTGCTAGGTGTGTACCAGATCAATAGCAGGCTTGCCGAGTTTGAGTCTCAGCGTTGTTCCTGGCAGCTTCTCCTCNGGTAACTCTACTCCTAAAAACCTCTATAATTTTTCCTGAACACCATGTCACCCTAGGACAGAAATGTGAACATTTTACCCCTGCCCCTCCTTAATCCATCCCTACCCCTCACTTCTCATTTTTCAGTTACCAATTTCTTTTTATGTAACATGAACATAAAGTTTTAATTGGTCAGTTAAACCCTAGTAAAGCTGGAAAAAATCAAAATGTTTTTGGAAGGGTGGGTCATGAGTTCAAGCCAACCTGAGCCACATAGCCAAACCTTGTGTCAAAAAAATTATAAAGAGATATCAGACAAATGTTAATTCTTATTTAACAAATGCTACTAACATAGTAATATACATACCAGTGAAGCTACAAATTGTACTGTCAGAGAAAACATAAGAAGAAAAGCATTTTTTAAATATCCGTTATCTTTATTTCATGTGTATGAGTGTATTGCCTGCATGCATGCAAAGTGCACCTGTGTTGTGCAGTGCTTGAGAAACTCAGAAGAGGGCATCAGATCCCTTGGAGTTGGAGTTATGGATGGTTGTTAACTGCCATGTGGGTGCTGGGAATTGAACCCGGGTCCTCCTCTGCAAGAGCAGTCAGTGCTCTTTTTTTTTATTATTAATTTTATTTATTTCTGTATGTGTATGAATGTACTGTCTGCATGCAAGTCTGTGCACCCGTGTCGTGCAATGCGGAGGTCAGAAGAGGGTATCAGATTCCCCTGGAACTGGGGTTCTCCTGGAATTGGAGTTTCGGATCGTTCTTGGCCGCCATGTGGGTGCTGGGGATCGAACCCGGGTCCTCTGTAAGAGTGGTTGGCGCTCTTAACCGCTAGGCCATCTCTCCAGCCCCGCAGTCAGTGCTCTTAACCACTTAGCCATTTCTCTGGCCTCTGAGGAAAAACATTTTTTTAAATAAATGAATTATATGTTGATAGATACATTTCATGAGAAGATATAGCATAACCTATACTAGAAGAGTATGTAATGTTAAATGAACCTACTTAATTTTATAACTTTAGAAGACAGAACATGTGAAGANTAAAGGCACTTGCCAAACAAGCTTAGTAACCTGAATTTGACGCCCAAAATCCATATAAAAGTAGGAGAGAACCAGTTCCACACAGTTGTCCTCTGACTTTCACACTTGCACTGTGACACGTGCATCTGTAATGCACCTCTCTCTTTCTCTCTCTCTCTCTCTCCCTCTCCCTCTCCCTCTCCCTCTCTCTTTCTTTCTCATACACAATAATAATACTTATAACAAATTTTAAAAATATATGTGGAACTAACATTTCATAACACCCAAATGTTAATGGGAAATGCACTGTGAGACCAGGATCTTGCAGCTGCTGATGCTACTGAGCCCAGGTGTTGGTGCAGTGGTCAAAATGAACACAAAATGTTTCCACGAAGTCTACGAAGTCTAGGAAAAGTTAAAGCAACAATGAAGAGTGAAGACACAGCCTGCCTTTCATGTTAAGAAGAATATAGAAACTGAGATTCAAAAATGAAAGTCTGTCCTCCCGGCGTCTCATTTCTGAGAATGGTCATCTCCTATTCAGACACATAACAGGCCTTAGAATGTGGCCAGCAAAGCTACCAATGTCCTCCATCTTCTACAATCATCTTCAAAGTCTCCCCCTTACAACCCTAATCCCTCCCATCTTGGGAGCCACAGTAACCTTCCTACAAGAGCCACCAAACCTTCCACCTTCACCAGTCTCACGGCCACCCAACTGAAGGTCTTTTCCTCCATATTCAAAGTTTTGCAAGTATCCTGAGTGTTTTATCTGCAACACTGATGCAATGTGTTATTAATGTCCTTAGAGCCTTCCACTGGCCTCCCATCAGATAACAAAGTGGAAATTTTGGAACACGATTTCCACACATGTTCACACAAAACTTGCCCTGTGCTTTTGGTGAGCCATGCAGTTCACTGAGTCTGCTGTGAAGAACAGAGCAGAAAGGGTCAGGAGCTGAAGACTGCAGCCTCACACAGGGAAACCAGTCTTCCCTCTCTACTTTTTGTCTTGTTCTTCTGCTTAGTTTTCTTCAGATCCGTGAATGCTCAGCTGAACGGTCTCCACCCATGTCTTCATCCTGAACCTCACAAACCCTCTTCCCCTTTGGGGCCATGTTAAATATCCCTTGTTTCTATGGCTCAGTAGCAGTTATTGTTTCCCTTGCGCCTCCTCTCCTCACCCTGCACTCTGTGCATATATCTTCCACTAGATCATGAGCCCTTGAAGGTAATAAACTGAATTTATTTACTCTTTTCCCCATCCTTTATATGTATTCCCAGACATTCATGACTTAATCCATGAAAGAGTCATTTAATAATCAGTAACATTTTGGAGAATTCAAATAGCATATCACGTAAATATTAACGGAAGCAAGTCTTTTGTTTTGCCGATTCACTGCATGTATGCCTGCTGTGTGGATAATTTTGTTTGCAAGAAGGATGTCTTTATGATTGTAGTTTCTTATTTTGTTGCTTCAGACTTTTGTCACAGCATTAATTTCTCCTCCAAGTTCCAGCAATTCTTCAAAACTTCCCTTGTGTTTCCAAACTAAACCTTCTCACACTGCCCCCTTCTTCCATTCTCTGATCTCAAGTATAACACATCCATTTTGCTGCATAAGGCATGCGTTCTGGAACTTTCCTCTCTCACTCCTTAGCTCTGGTGAGTCACTGAGTTGAGTCATTTGATCTTAGGGGTAGAATGCAAATTCATGCACTCTGTCCATCCCTGGAGCACTTGTTTCTCCTATGACTTATATCTCGCCCTATCTAGCAACTACAGCAGCTTCCTCACAGGCCTCTCCTTAGGCCCCACTGTGCACCTGGTTGGGGTATGGTGGCCATTGCTGGTTTCTTACTTTAAAAATGTAAAGCTGGGTGTGGTGGCGCACGCCCTTAATCCTAGCACTCGGGAGGCAGAGAGGCAGGTGGATCTTTGTGAGTTCAAGGCCAGCCTGATCTACACGAAGTGAGTGTCCGAGTGAAGGACACTTGGGCTACAGGGAGACCCTTGTTCAAAAAGACAAAAAAAAAAAAAAAAAAAATTAAAAAGTTAAAAGCTTGTTGTCAATTTCCATCCTTATTTAAAGCTCTGTCCTTTAAATTGTTGACACTCAGAACCTTGCAGTCATCTTTTGTTCCTTTGTATATTTAGATTGGGTAGATATTTCTGCTTTCAGAGTTGATCTGGAAGCTGAGCAGGGCTCCCCAGCACCCCCATCAAAGCATTTCCATCTCCTCCCAGGACCGCCTCGGTGCTCTCTAACCAGCCCCACTGTCTTCCTGCAGTGCGGCCTCGCAGCTGTCGGGGGCAGCCTGGCATCACAGCTCTGCTCAGCCCAGCGCTGGCTCCTGCTGGCCTCCATCTTTCAGCACTGGCTCTGCCTCTCTGGTCTCCTGCCTGGTCCTTGAAAGCCAGTTGCCTCGCAGCCGAGGCTCTTCCTCTGCTGGGAATACTTACTTCTTCTCGGATATCTGAGTGGCTTATTTTCTCACTCTTCCTTTAGGTCTCTAAAAATGTCATCTTAGCCAGAAAGCTTCCTTTTTGCCCTAAGTTCAGAATTCACAGGCATTTTTTCTTCTCTTCTGGCTCTCTTTTTTGTCGTATTTATCTTCAGAATATTTACTCAAGACTAACATGTGAATATTTGGCAGTTTATTTGGCATGTTTTCTCCAACCCCACACAGAGCAGTGATATTACCCATGACCCTTGCTCTAAGGTTTAGAAATGTACCAGGCACAATGCCTACCGTGTCCGTACACTCAAATATTTGATGAATGATCAAATGTGCCTATTAATTCTTACCACATTATAATTTATTCTCCTATTCTTCAGTAGGGTGTTAATGTGGATAAAACCTTTCTTGTGTTGATAAAAATCCTTATAGCTTTTTGTTGTCACTTAGAAACAAGGGTTATAAAACCAGATGATGGGCACACCCTCCTTTAATCCCACACTTGGAGCTGGCAGAGGCAAATACCAGCTGCATCTCTGAGTCCAGGCAGAGCCTGATCTACCTACTGAATTCAGACCAGCGTGGGGACCCAGGAAGACCCTTGTTCTCAAAAAAAAAACAAAAAAAAAAAAAAAAAGGTATAAAACTCTTAACATGGAACAATGGTCCAGACATTTTTTTTTTATTAAGTCTGGGTCTCAAATCAACTAACTTAAGCTCAGAAATGAGTTTATCAGTTTAAATACTGGAAAGTTCAGAGGTTGACATGGCCAGAAACAAGGGTTTCTTTCAGTGACACAACTAAGTCTGTTTCCTCTTTTCCTCTCTCACTGTCTGTAGCCCTGCCTGCCTCTGCTTGAAAACAAGAATAGTGTCTTTCATTCTGACACATAATCCTGCCCTGAGCCCAGCATATTCTTGACACAAAAGACAGTCACTGTTGAATGAATGAATATTCAAACCTTTTTCCTTTGCCAGACTTAACCACTTATGATACAGTGAAACATTACTTGGTATTGAATACACCCCTTGAGGAGAATATCACCACTCACGGTTTATCCAGGTAAGTGACTGTGTTGACTCTTCCTATTTCAATATTACCTGCTTTTAATTAAAAATTACTTTTACTTATGTATATGTGTATTTGTCTGTGTGTGGGTGTTTTCATGTGAGTGTAGGTCCCCACAGAGGCCAGAAAGGGGGAGGGAGGGTCAGATCCCATAGAGCTGTAATTATAGGTGCTGGCAACCATACTTGGGTCCTCAGCAAGAGCAGCAAATACTCTTTTTTTTTTAATTTTTTTTATGTGTATGAGTGTCCCCTATGCATATAGGTTGGTGCACCCGTGTTGTGCAATGCCACGGAGGTCAGAAGAGGGCATCAGCTTTCCCTGGAACTGGAGTTAAAGACGGTTTCTAGCCACCATGTGGGTGCTGGGAATGGAACCAGGATCCTCCGCAAGAGCAGTTGGTGCTCTTAACCGCTGAGCCATCTCTCCAGCACCCAGAGCAAATACTCTTAATCACAGAGCAACCACATTTGTTACCTCCTCTTGAATTGTTGGCATAAATTCTAACTTTTGGGATACTTAGGTCAGGAATTTCATGATATGGCCCTGGAGGTAGGGTAATGATGTATTTGTAAAGAATATTTTTCTTAAACTTTGTTGCATTTAAAGTTGGGAAGAGATGGAAAAAAAATTACAGAATGTCAGGTTAAACCTCACCAAACATCTGCATTTGATGGGATTGTCCAAGGGACAGTTCTTGATGGTAGAGCCTTTAACTAAATTGAGCAGATACTTGTGAGCACCTTACATGCTAAATAGACCAGATTGGACCCTGCAGTGGCCCTTCCCAGGGGTCTTATCAACAGGGAGAACTAGATAAATGTGAGAACAGTAAATATGGGGGGAAAGTGACAAGAGTTCAAATGAGTGAGGAAAACGAAAGCCTGTGGAAGGGACCACAGAGGAGGCAGAGTGAGGTGTGAGGGTTTGCGGAGCTATGGCCCCCGACATTCCGGAAAAGGGAAGCCCCTTAATATCTTTGATGCATAGTTTCCAATCCTCCATTAGAATGAGTTGCTGTTACCCTTAACATTACAATGATTTCATTTGCCTTCTGATCTTATTTCCAAAGACCAAAACTTCTCAATCCCACTATGCTATTGAAATAGCTCTAGAAATGTAACATTAATAGATTCAAATAGATGGGGTTTAGACACATATGTATTTATATATGCACACACACACACACACACACACACAAACACACAATGACAGGTATTGACAGGATCTCACTATTAGACAGGATTTCACTATTATAATATAGCCTGGGCTGGCCTAAACTCACTATGTAGACTAGGCTGGCCTCAAACTCAGAGATCTTCCTGTCTCAAATTCAGAGATATGCCTGCCTCTGCCTCCTGAGTAATGACATTAAAGTTATGCACCACCACATCCAGACACACACACACACACAACTCGATTATGCCAAGAGTATTCCTGACTTGGCACATGTGTTTTTTCCTCCTTGTAACTCTGTCCCTTCAGGTGTGCACCTGGCAGGTGAACTCGATGCTGTGTCTCCCAGAGCCTTTCCCTTCCTGCCTGTCACCCAGTTAACACCTATGACATTTGTCCATTTTACTTTTTCCTAACTCCTATCTAAATCTGGAAGTTATACATTTCTCCTTTTCCTTTAAAGCAGGGTCTCCATAGGTGTTTATTATTTATTTATTATGATTGTGTTAACAAATATGTGCTGTGTATGAAAATCAGAGGACAGCTTTCAGGAGTCACTTCTCTCCTTCAACCATGGGTTCTGGGGATAAAATTCAGGTTGTGAAGGTTGTCTGGCAGATGCTCTTACCCACTGAACCATCTCAAAGGGCAAGGTCTTAGCTCTCATTCACTGCCTGGGACCAGTAGGCACACATTTATTGATTGGCATTCTTTTAATTTTTTTCTACTCCTTTACTAAATTAAGCATTCATTTTCATCTTAATCTAAAAGAAAAGAATACTATAACAATATATTTTACATGCCCTTCTTTTTAAATATCAAATACTTTGTCTTAGAATTTAGGAACTACTGCATACTGTTTTTCAATTTCATTTAATTGTGTCTACAGTTTATGTTCTGGACTGGTGGCTTCTATTCTGGGAACACCAGCTGACGTCATCAAAAGCCGAATAATGAATCAACCTCGAGATAAACAAGGAAGGTAGATAAAAGCCCTTGGTGTTTGTGTGCTGGAGTGTCTGTAATAATCTTGTTATTTAAAGATGCTTTCTTATACGTATCCATGATAAAAAATGAATTCACGTGTTTTCGTGTTCAATGACGAAATTGTTTATGCGAAATTACCTGCTCTTTGCCTAATGAAAATACACTGTCTTTGAAGAATTAAGTGAGCAAATTATGTACACACAAAGTGACTATACTGTTTTCAAAGCATTTTTGAAAGCTTACTGTGGTAAGAAATTGCAGACCACTTTCTGCTGCAGCTGTGCCTTTCCGATGACAGAGTGTGAGTTGGTATAAAATAGTATGTTTTCTCCAGAAGACGTCAGGTGGAACGAATTCCAGTGGAAGGTGGAGGGTTGAGGGTGGCATGAATCACAAGATCAGCCTTTGCTCAGATGAAGGGCACATGTATCTATGCAACACTAATATTGTTTATTCTTTTTTTTAATTTTATTTATTTCTGTATGTGTATGAATGTACTGTCTGCATGCAAGTCTGTGCACCCGTGTCGTACAATGCCGCGGAGGTCAGAAGAGGGTCTCGGATTCCCCTGGAACTGGAGTTCTCCTGGAATTGGAGTTTCAGACGGTTCTCGGCCACCATATGGGTGCTGGGGATCGAACCTGGGTCCTCTGTAAGAGCGGTCGGCGCTCCTAACTGCTAGGCCATCTCTCCAGCCCCAAATATTGTTTATTCTAAATGAACAGGAAATCTTGAATGCATAATGACTTCCTTAGACGTGTGTGTGTGTGTGTGTGTGTGTCTGTATGTATGTCTGTCTGTCTGTCTGTGCATTGGAAAAAAAATTAACAAAAGCTTCTTTCTTTCTTTGCAGGGGACTTCTGTATAAATCATCAACTGACTGCTTAATCCAGGCTGTCCAAGGGGAAGGCTTCATGAGTCTGTATAAAGGCTTTTTACCATCGTGGCTGAGGATGGTAAAGTTTTTTTCTTCCTTTATCTTTGTTTTCTTTGTTTTTAAATTACTTGTGCTCAGCAAATATTTTCCATTTTCTCTTTTGGTTTGTGGCATGACCCTACCCCCCCCAAAAGCCCCATCCATCTTTACTTTTAAAAATACTTTTACACTTCTTAGACTTGTATTGTCCTGCTTGATAGACTAAGGTAAAAATGAGCTAAGTCCATTTATTAAAGAGTAGATTGACAATGTTTTATAAAACTAGATAAAGATGGGTTTTGTTAGTAGTATATAATCTTTAGTAGTCCCCTTAGGTAAAATACAGTATATTGGTACAGTATCCAGACTTTACAATGGAGCTCTCTCTACAAAATTTTACTCTTTCAGAATTTATTACTTTGATCACCGATGTTATGTTAGGTGATATTACCACAAAACTCTGTTTTAGAAGAAAACATCATGTCATTCTTATGGGGTTTAGATATCATTTTTACTAAAGTGTAATGAGATATAGAATTAGAGATAGAATTAGGTAACATAATATAGGAAATAGAATAAAAACAAGGTACCTGTGTCTTTTGTAATTATTTATAAATGTGAAAGCCTATGGATTTATAAATACAATCCAAAAATCAAAATAATAACAGCAATACTACTACTACTACTACTAATAATAATAATAATAATAGTGTAACATTACATTTGAGTACCTACTCCATGCAAAGCCCTGCTGTAAGGGCTTGGCTCAGAACAGGAAATTGTGCATGGAGAGTGTCCTAGGGAAACCACCAAATGCTATGGAGATCTGTATGTAGCAATGCAGCCTACACTAGGAAACTAAGGAAGCTTCCTGGAGAAAACTTTTGAAATGATATTTGAAGAATAAGACTTGCAAAATGCTAAGAAAACATTCTCTAGGAAAGGATAGGAGTGGAATGAGGGTAAGAACAAGGAGCCTGCAAAGCTGGAGCCCAGACAGAGAAGGCCTCAGACCGCACGTGTGTATCACCTTGGATACTGTGATTCCCAGCACTGTTCTCATTATACCCTGACTTAACTCTCTGACATACCCCCACCATCTGTGCAGTGGGGGAGCAGAACATAGAGACTAACTTGCCCAACTTAGGTGCTTAGCTAGTGTTTCTCAGTATCAAACCCAGGCAGTATGGTGTTGGAACACATACCTTTTTTAAAATTTTTTAAATTTATTTATTATTTTTTATGTCTCTGAGTGTACTGTCTGCATGTAGGTTGGTGCACCCGTGTTGTGCAATGCCACAGAGGTCAGAAGAGGGTATCAGATTCCCCTGGAACTGGAGTTAAAAACAGTTCTTAGCCACCATGTGAGTGCTGGGAATCGAACCTGGGTCCTCTGCAAGAGCAGTCAGCACTCTTAACCTCTGAGCCATCTCTCCAGCCCTGGAAGACCTATCTTTGAAAGGAGCTTGTATGTGTTGGTGGTATGAACAATAAATACTCTGTGGCAACACAGATGGTGCAGTGAAAATGGTTGTAAATGTCTGAAGGCCATAAGAGGCCACACAGAGCCACCATTTTGGGGGCTATGATACTTCTATAGCCATTTGTCAAAGAAGGAGGAGGAGGAGGCAGCCACAGGAGCATCAGCACAACGGCCGTATGTGACCCTGAATTGCTCGAAAAACTGCAGGATTTGGTGAGGCCGCAGTCTAGGGCCTCAGAGGGGAGGCAGTGGGAAGAAAGGACCAGGTTGGGCTGACCCTGCTGGCCAAGCTCAGTCAGGGGCAGTCCCGTAGTCAAGAGACTGGAGGGATGGCTCAGCAGTTAAGAGCACCTGCTGCTCTTCCAGAGGGCCGGAGTTCAGTTCACAGCACCCAAGTCAGGTAACTCATGACCACGTCAGCTACAGGGGATCTGATCCGCTCTTTTGACCTGCATAGACATCTACATACATGTGGCAGGTACACACACACACACACACACACACACACACACACAATAATAATAATAATAATAATAATAAATATTTTAAAGGGAGAGAGAGACCTCTTTAAGCATGTGAGCAAAATGTGAAGTTTCATTTGGCAGCAGAGTCACTTTGGAATTAGGAAAAATGGCACATTACAAACTAGAATACAAAAAAAGGATGTTTGGGGCAGGGCCTTCACCAGAAGACAATTGTAGAAATGGAGAGGACATTCATGGTTAACTCCATAGGACTCTTTATAGGTAGAGGGTGAAAGACAGATGACAGAAAGAGCCTTATGTTTTTAGTGTGCAGTAAAACCATGGCAGGGACATGAGAGTCGGCAGGAAGAACAGCCAAGTGTGAGTGGTGGGACCTCCTGCTCCCATCCACTCTACATGCAGGGGTCAGCAAAGCCATTGGTGGCGCCCGCCTTTAATCCTAGCACTTGGGAGGCAAAGGCAGGCGGATCTCTGTGAGTTCAAGGCCAGCCTGGTCTACAGAGTGAGTTCCAGGACAGCTGGGACTAAAGGGAGACCCTGTCTCAAAAATACCAAAAAAAGTACTTAATATGTGATACTCTTTATATACATTAATTATACTTTTTAATTCATACAAAAGCACAGTAAGGCAGGTACTGTTATTTTCATGAGAAAGCCTGTGTTTCAGTGTGTAAGGATCTTGCTGGGCTTCATAGAGCTGTAGGTCTACATGGCAGAGCTGGGAACTGACTTCCAGGGTGTTCAACTCTGACTCCCTTTTCCTTGCAGTATACTGCTCAAGATCCTTAAGCTAGTTTACGGAAAGGAAGTGCAGAGATGGTGGCTGGCAGGTGACTCCGTGGTCAAGCGCTTGCCGTGCAAGCATGAGGACCCCTTTTTGATCCCTTGAACCTGTGTAAATGGCAGCTGGGTATGGCAGCCTGCTTGTGATTCCAAACTCTGAAAGCAGAGTTCAGGATCCCCTAGAACAAGCTGGTTAGTGACACTAGTCGTATGAATGAACTCTGGGTTTGATTGAGAGACCTTGCCTCTCTGAATAAGGTAGAAAAGCAGCTAAGGGTGAATCCAGACATTAATCTCAAATGCCTCCTCATGCATGTGCACATGCACCACGCATACACATAGCATGCATGAAAAAATGTAAAACGAAAAACAATATAGAGATGGAGAGCATACTGAAGACAGGCTGGCTACTCACTGAGCACTACCAAGTGCCTATTATTGCTGCGTTGACGGCCTCAGTGTGTGACTGAGCACAGAAAGCTGACTCATAGGCACCTCCACGTCACCTAGGTGAATTTACTGAAACTAATGATTAGGTCAGAACAGCTGGCATACTCAGATGGCACAGCACATTTGGCAAGCAATATAGATGTTGATGTCTTTTGGCCACTGTGCTGCCTCCTAAATTCTAGCTCTGTGAGGCTCAAGTTATCACTAGAAGGTCACTTGCTAGACACAGAATTATAGCAAGAGGACCTTGTTTGTAAAGTCAGTACTTGGGACTATCAAGCCAAGAGGGTTTTTGAATGTCCAGCTCCATAGAAACAGTGTGGCTGGAGACAAATCAGAGGAAGCAACATAGGTCCATATGCCCTTCGATCCTTTACAGTAGTCACCACTGTGTCAGTGAGGGAATCAGTCAGTATGTACAATGTGTCTGCTGACAGAGTGTACAGAGGCTCAGTAAGTCCCACCCAAAATCTTTGGCTCCATGACATCCCTCTTAAACTCCTGCAATACCCCCACCGAACTCCATTCCAATCCATTCCTATAGATAAAGGACGCATGACCTTGTTCCAGTTTCTTTGGCTTTATCCCTATAATGTTGCATGTTCATGAAGAGCAAATCTGACAACTGCAATCACCTTGGATGATTGCAGGGTCTGTCCTAGCTAAGCAGAAGCCTTCTTCTGCTCTCTGTGGTGATCTCCTTGACTTGCTTCAGTTTTGTTGTGATAAGAATATGGTATAGTCACAGCTTTATGCTCATTATTTCTCTTATGTCTGTACACATCAGCTAACCACTATTTAGTAAATTCTTTTCTTGGTCTTGATTTTTGAGATGGAGTCTCCCTATAGCCCCAGCTGGCCTAGAACTTGCTACATAAATCAGGCTCTCCTCCATCTCACAGAGATACACCTGCCTCTGCCTCCCAAGTGCTGAGACTAAAGGTATGTGCCACCATGCCTGCCTTTAGTAATTTTTTTTAATTTTCTTTATTTTTTTATGTGTAAGAGTGTTTTACCTGCATATATGCAATTGTACTTGTGCATTCAGTACCCATGGAGGCCACAGGAGGACCACAAATCCCTTGGAACTGGAGTCAGGGACAGTTGGTAGTCACCATGTGGGTACTAGGAACTGAACCTGGGTCCTCTGCAAGAGCAGTCAGTGCTCTTAACTGCTGAGCCATCTCTCCAGCCCCCTTTAGTAAATTCTAAATCTGCAAATGCTCAGTATTTTCTGACAGAATTTATGAACCCTCAAATCAAACACATTTTACATTCTTTTAAAAAAGAGATTTATTTTATTGTTTGTGCATGTATATGTGCACTACCATGTGAGATCAGATGCTCATAGAGGTCAAAAGAGAGCATTAGATCTCTGGGACCATGAGTTAGAAGTGGCTGCATTACCCAGTGTGGGTGCTGGAAACCAAAAGTGCTCTTAACCACTGAGCAGTCCCACATTTCTGCAGTCCCACATTTCTGCAGTCCCACATTTTACATCCTAGTTTGTTAAGATTAGCTCTATACTCTAGAAAAATAGAGATCTTCTCTATTCACTAATCAGAATCAAACTAGAGAGGAATTCTATTCCACACCCTTTCTTTGATTCAGTGCTTAATTTCTAGTGCTTATGTCTTTTTCTAACCCATATCCTTCCAATAGGTGCTTTCACCACTCAGGTGAAAGTCAGGCCATTCTGAGCTAGAAGCTCTTTTCTTTATTTAGTGTGAAATTGTACATACAGGCTATGAGTCATCGGTACTGAGATTTTTTTTTTTATCCAACACTTAAAGAATGATCTTTCATCCTCTTTACTTTCAAGTTTCTTGATACATTTATCAACTACACCAAGGGCAACTTAGCATTGAAGTTAAGGCATCCTCCCAAGTCAGAAATGATTGAGTGAAAAGAACCCTAGGCCGGAGAACACAGGCCTATGCTCTAGTCCAGCACCATGCCAGTGGACTGACCACCACGGAAACCTCAGCATCCTCATCTGCAAAAGAGGGATAACATTACTTTTCCTTCCTATTGTAAATCATTTTTAGGGAAATCTGTAATAAATAAGGCATGACAATGCTTTATAAATTTTAAAGTGCTTTACAAAGGTAAAAGACAAAATATTTCTTTTTTTAATGAATGGATTGAAAATGACTGTCACTCAAAAATGTATATGCATATATGTAGAATTTTTATAATTGCTTTGAAATATGCACTAACCTCTCTGGTTAATCTTTCAGACCCCTTGGTCATTGGTGTTCTGGCTTACTTATGAAAAAATCAGAGAGCTGAGTGGAGTCAGTCCATTTTAAGCCCTAAAAGATACAGTGTTCAGTGTTATTGAACAAGGGCATCTGCAACACACACCCCTATTATTTCTACCTCTTTAGGAAGACACTTTATTCCACAGAGACTGCGATTTATCTTTCTATGGAAACCCAAGTTTTCTTTGACTCCTCTTATCTAAAAAGTGATCTGGTCCCAATTTCTCAAGGCCAGCCAGTGTGAGACCCAGCATGGTGTTTTATAAAGAAGAATGGAACCAGGACCACTTTGACCTTGGGCCAAAAGGGTTGGCCTTGGAGATGCCTTTCTGTGCGGAAGAGTCTACCTAAAGGAGTGCCGGAGGGAGCCAGCATCTCAGATCTGAAGTAGACATTAGAAATGTAGAAGACTATGTAGTTCTTAGGAAACACATTTATCCTGTTCACCAGTATTTATCATTGAAGTCTAACAACTCCCTTTGCTGATGTTATTGAGGTGTACATATTGTCAATTAAAGGGAGGTAAATGAAAACTCATGAATAAACATTTTGGGTTTCCCTAGTGTTGAAGGAGGTTGATGTACTTTTTCTTGGGAAGAAGATTGAAGGAAAAAAAAAAGTCAACTAGAGATGATTGTTAGACTGGAAAGAAGCTGTTTGCTCTCAGTGCCCACCATACAGCCGTGACTACAGTTAGCACTCTTTCATGCTCTCTAGTAACTTCCCCTGACAACCACAGACAGAGTTTCGTGAGGACAGGACATCTACTCATATTTGTCAGTAGTTCTAAGAATCTTAACAAATAGGAACCACAGCTCATTTGACTAAAACTCCACTGTTGAGGTCATTTATGAAGCACTTTTTAATACCACCATCTTTTCATTGGTACTTTAGGAGGAATGCCATGAAGCCAGTCAACTCTGACATGTCATTTTGTGTTTCCCTCCTCTGTCACTGTGGAGGAGAGAGGGAATTCAGGTGTCATGCTAAAACTGTCAGAAGCCCAGGTCTTACTCAGTTTGGTAACACTTGCCTAAAGCATTATGGTTGTCTGAACATAAACTGTCTGTGGTTTATGGTTATCTCTCCGAACTTTGAATCCAGTTGCTTTTCTTGCTGTAGAAGATAAGAGATTTATTCAGAGTCACCTGTGCACACCCAATACCCAGCCCCGACACAGTATTCCTGGATGGGTGGCTATAACTTTTAGATAAGGAAAATCCAAACAGCTCAGGCCCAAGGCAGACCTGAGAGCTAACCAAATAGAAGTTATGATGGACATAGATTTTGTTGGACAGAAAAATGTTTACAAGTATTGTGTGATTACACTAATGGATAATCACTGCCATTTTAAAAGGGGAAAGCACACTTTTAAAGATCATTCAATGTGCTAGAGGCGGCTCATTTTTCTACCTGCAGAATGTGGATTCTACTCTCTTCAAATCTTCAGATTACCTTTTTTCATTACATTTGTCAGTCTGTAATTTAGTTGCAAAATATATGTAATCTATATTATATGCTTAAGTTCCCAGGGATTCTGGACCACAAACTGAACTACTTTGGGAAATTTTTGTTTCTTTTTTTTATGTTTTGTAATTTCTGAGACTAAGTAAAGATTATATCAAAAAATTACATGCAAACTGGACTATTAAAATTGGTTTAGCTTTATTCTTGGAGGGGCTTGGGATTAAAACATTGCTTAAATACTGACTTTGTCCCTTGGTTTCTGAATGAATGTGAATAACTAGGCTTTTCGATAAGAAATTGTTCCTTAAGATCATCTGAAATCTCACGTTACAAGTTAACTGATTAAAGGCCCAAAGAAAGGGAATTGCTGGTGCTGCAAAGTGGAAAGATCCTGATTATTATGGGTATTACAACTGACCATCCCTGTACATGAATTTCTTACCAAGCAAGTATGACATCATCCCTAACAGTCCAGTCTCAGATTCTTGAGGCTCCAGATTCTTCTTTTCTGGCATTTTCTTGGTTGTCGCATACATTTCAAACAAATCTCAATTGCTTACCTCTTAAGTTTAGAATGAAGTCTTCATGCCTTAGCTTGAACATCAAGACCCTATGTAACCTGGTAAGTCCCTGTGTGTCTAAAATAGGTCCCAGTCTATGTCTACCCTCCTTGGCTTTATTTTTGCCTTCCTGGAATATTCTTGCTCCATTCCAAAAGTAAATAGGAATAAGCTTTTCTGGAAGGAATGGAACTCATGGACTTATATTAACATCTTTTTTTTTTTTTTT
>VZQC01012983.1:1218125-1255722 GCA_009823505.1 Rhizomys pruinosus | reverse complement strand
AATCAAGACAATACTCCATATTATACGGATGTGGCCACAGGCCAGTCCAATGGAGCCAATTCCCCAACTGAGGCTCCCTCAACCCAGGTGTGTCAAGTTGACACTAAAGCTATCCAGCACAGTGGGTTTTATTTTTTCTATATATATTTTATTTTTAATTTAAAAAATTTTTTAATTTATTATTTTTTTTATGTGTATGAGTGTACTGTCTGCATGTAGATTGGTGCGCCCGTGTCATGCAATGCCACGGAGGTCAGAAGAGGGCGTTGGATTCCCTGGAATTGGAGGGGTTTTTTTGTTTTTTTTTTTGTCTTTTTGAGACAGGGTCTCCCTGTAGCCCCAGCTGTCCTGGAACTCACTCTGTAGACCAGGCTGGCCTTGAACTCACAAAGATCCGCCTGCCTCTGCCTCCCAAGTGCTAGGATTAAAGGCGTGCGCCACCACGCCCGGCCGGAATTGGAGTTAAAGACAGTTCTTAGCCACTATGTGGGTGCTGGGAATCAAACCCAGGTCCTCTGCAAGAGCAGTTGGTGCTTTTAACCACTGAGCCATCTCTCCAGCCCCTTATTTTTATTTTATGTGTATGAGTGTATTACCTACATGTGTGTAAGTGCACCCATGTCTTGCAATGCCCACAAAGTCAGAAGGCAACATAGGATTCCCCTGGAACTGGAGTTTCAGACAGTTGTTAGCTATCATGTGGGTGCTGGGAATTGAGCCTGGGTCCTCTGCAAGAGCAGTTGGTGCTCTTAACCACTAAGCCATCTCTCCAGCCCAGGTTTTCTTTTTTTAAAGACAGGGCCTTGCTATCTAACAGTTAATTCAATCAAATTATTTATTCTAAAGAGATCTTGGGAAATTTTTGATGACTGAGTTTAAACATGTTAGGAGAGATTTTAGTGTCTTCTTCTGTGTAAAAACTACTCTGCTTGGGGCTAGTACCCACATGTTGGCTGAGAACAGTCTTTAACTCCAGTTCCAGGGGAATCCGAAGCCGTCTTCTGACCTCCGAGGAATTGCAC
Source organism: Rhizomys pruinosus (assembly GCA_009823505.1). Classification (NCBI taxonomy): domain Eukaryota; kingdom Metazoa; phylum Chordata; class Mammalia; order Rodentia; family Spalacidae; genus Rhizomys; species Rhizomys pruinosus. The sequence goes on along the minus strand of VZQC01012983.1, from coordinate 1,254,700 downwards.
GACACGGGTGCACAAACCTACATTCAGACAGTACATTCATGCACATACAAAATAAATTAAAAAAAAAAAAACTACCTCTGCTTGAGGGACAGTGGCTATTTCTGTTCACCAGGATGCTCACTCTGAGAATGTACATAAGCTCTTTGGGGAGAGCTGCACTGTGGCTAGATAGAGGGTCAAATGTGCTTCTTTCTCATATAAGCTGCACTCTGCCAGAACTAAAGCCTAGTACCAAATATAAGGTCAGACTGACTTCACCAGGCAGCACTGTGAAGAAAGGGCAGGGCCAGGGGCTAAAGAGCTGACCTACCCTGAGTCGGGGAGAAACTGGACGGCTGAGAAGCAAAGAAACAGAGAGCAGAGCCTAGGACTGTCTAACAGGGAAGTCAGGGTGGAGTCCAGCCTGCAGCCAGGGCAGGAGAGGAGCTGGGATTCCAGGATTAGAACTTAGATGAGTGCTGACTGAGGACAGAGGCCTGGGGAGGGAAAAGATATGATGGAAGTTTCAGAGGCCAGGTCTCTGCAGTGGAAGGTGAACTGACCCAGAGCGTAGCAGAAAGCTGAAGTCTCTCAGCAGAGGGCGGCTAAGGAGCTGGTGAGGCCACACTCCAGGACAGTGACAGCTGTGTGGTTTACTCAGAGGTTTCAATGATGCATTAGATGCAGGAATGACAGCCAGGGAGGAGACTGGACGGCCTGGTCACAGGCTACCACCTTTCCCCAGGTCCTAAGCCATCAAATGCAGAGTAGCACCAGAATGTGTTGAGCAGGTTTATCAGAAATGCTCAGCGTGAAAGAAAAGCACTGGGCCTGCACTGCTGCAGTCTCACCACAGGACTCTCCCCAGCTAGGGATCCTGCCAGGCCACACCCCACAGTCACAGGGGTGACACCTGCAGAGTGTCTTCCACTGTCTGACAGAGCCGCTCTGGCCAAGTCTCCTGTGTCACCACTCTTCCAGGGTCCCACTGAGACCCGTCTGGACCATCCTTCTCCAAGGCCACAGCGGATGCTTCCCATGCTGCCACAGCAGGCACTGTGAGCTCTGAGAGGCAGGGAACAGAGTGACAAGTGTGTTCGGTATGTGCTAGGAAATGCCACGGCCACATTTTTCCCCGCACACCAACGCACACTGTGATGGGCCCTCACAATCAGAAGCTCCCAGCAGCCTGGGAAATGGGCTGTGGGCGATGACCCGCACCCACTGATCTCCACCCTGCCAAACACAATCTGATGAATTCAACCAACTCTGCTTTGTTGTTCCTCTTCAAAGGAGACCAACACGTACCCTCATGATGGTTTCCAGTTCTGCTGACAAGCAGTTCCTCCACCAAGCTGCACAGGCAAAGGATCGGCTTGGTTAGATCAGGCTCCAAAAATCTGGCAGACTATTTTACCCCACCAGAACTTTCCAATTATCAACATGTGTTAAATGATTAAACCTATGGCAAAAAGAAGACAACAGAAATGGCAATGGGGGGTGTGGGGGAGCACACCAAAGAACAAGCCAGAAACACAGACCCAACAGACTCTGTTCCCACATGACCTTCTGTTCCTCCTTTATCAAGAGAAGTACACTCTAGTATGTCACTGTGATGGTAGGCACATGGATATGCACCATACGCTTCCAGGGAGCCAAACAGCAATATTGCCCAAAACAATTAAAGGGGTACATCACCACCTCCAGCTATATGTTTTGTTTTGTTTTTTTTAAAAAAACGCCCCTAGAAACTTACCCTAAAAAAGTAACAGGAATGGGAGCCAGAGGGATGGCTCAGCAGTTAAGAGCTGGCTGCTCTTCCAGATGACCAGGGTTCAGTTCCTACTACCTACAGAGCAGCTAACAACCCTCCATAACTCCAGTTCCAGGGGATCTTCTGGCCTCTACAGGTACTATGTACACAAACGGTACACTTAAATTCATGCAGCAAAACACTCATACGCATAAAGTAACTAAAATCTTTTTTTAAAAAAAGGTAACAGGAAGCCAGGCATGGTAGCTCACGTCTTTAATCCCAGCACTTGGGAGGCAGAGGCACGTGGATCTCTGTGAGTTCAAGGCCAGCCTGGTCTACACAGTGAGTTCCAGGACAGCTGGGACTACAGGGAGACCCTGTCTCAAAAAAAAAAAAAAAAAAAAAAAAATGTTTGGGCTCCATGAGGCCAGACTGACAGTTACCAAAGCTGAAGACCCAGTCTCAAACCCCCTTCCTTAAGGACAAAAATCATCTTCACAGGGTAACAAATTCCAAATAAGCAACTCCAGCCAAAAAGAACCAGAGCAGAGGAACTCCAATCCCTGCAACAGCTGGTCACTTTGGCAGACAACACCTCCACCTACTACAAATTCTACTAGCATCCTCTGAAATAAAATCTATCCAAACCCAGTATGTCACACCTGGAACACAATACATTCCACCCACACTTGGAAACAAGTCGAGGAAGCCTGCAGATTCCAGTCCGTTGGACACACTATCAGAAGGGGAGACCATCTCCCAAATCAACTCACTGCACTGGCACAACACAAAAAGGCAAAGCCCAGCCCCGCCCCGCCCCAGGGAAGAGGGAACCATTATCACCGGAAGGAGCAGAACTGGGTTTCTCGCTAGCAAATGAGATAAGACAACTAGTGGAATGCTAGCCACTTGCATGGTGGAGAAAACCTTGTTTCACTCCAGAATATGGGCTCTAATTCTCCACCTGGGGTCAGTGTGGCTCTGTGCCTAGAGGACAGCTCTTCCTAGAGTGACAGTGATGAGCACTATTGTCCGGGTCACTCTCCCAGTTGACTCCCAGCCATGACGTTTGTCTGCATAGATCCTGGCCTGGGTGATACCACCCCACCCAGCTTCCCAGTCCGGCTTCCACCTGGGCAGCTCTCCCTTTCCCTGCCCTGTTAGGACATGTCCATTTTCCCTCTTTGGCAGAGGAGGGGAGGGAGACAACAAAACACAATCATAATTAGAATTTTGGGGGGGGGTCTTTTTGAGACAGGGTCACCCTATAGCGCCAGCTGTCCTAGAACTATGTAGACCAGGCTGGCCTTGAAATCACAGAGATCCGCCTATCTCTGACTCTCAAGTGCTGGGATTAAAGGTGTGTGCCACCACACCAGCACAATCAGATTTTTTTTCTCACTTACTATGTACTAGGACTTATTCTCACTCACTTTAGCGTTTACTCCGCATCATAAACCAGGGCCAGGTGCACCACCCTAATGTGGCCTTTAAATTTTTTTTCAAATATTTTATTACTTTTTTAAATTTTTATTTCTGTATGTGTATGAATGTGTCTATTACTTTTTATGTGTATATTATCCCTGCATGTATGTAAGTGGACCAGTGGCATACAATGTCCATGGAGACCAGAACAAGCATCAGATCACCCTGGAACTGGAGTTATGGATGGTTGTTAGCTGCCATGTGGGTGCTAGGAGAAAAACCCAGGTCCTCTGGAAGAACAGCAAGTGTTCTTAACTGCTGAGCCATCTCTCCGTGGCTTTAGCAAGGCATGGTGGCAACTCAGCCTCCAAATGGTCTGCAGTGATGCTCACCTCATTTGCTCAGTGGGTATCCTCCCCCTCGCTGCTGACTTCTGTAACCAACAGGACAGAGCAGAACCAACTGTGGAACTTTGGGTGAACAAAGGACCCCATGTGGCTTCTGCCTTGTGGCCTCCTGAGCTGCACACAGAGGAAGCCATCTGTCCTGAAGAGGCTCCAGTGCCCTGTGGAGAGGTCACTATGCCAAGGTAAGTCCAGGTGACAGCCAGCCTGGCATGCTATCCAGGTGACTGGGTGAGGTGCAGAGGAGGCATATCCCTAGCCCTAGTCGAGCCTTCAGATGACAGTCGCCACAGGTACATCTGACTGCAACCCTGTGAGCGGCTCCAAGCTGGGACCACCTAGCCAACCCACCACTGAATTCCTGACCACACCATGTAAGATAATTGTATTTGCTGTTTTGTGCCACTGTATTTGAAGCTGATCTGTTAGCCAGAAACAGAAGTGATCTAAGTAGCTCACAGTTGAACGATCTGACAGGGATAGAGAGAAGATTGTCAAACCCTGCACATGTGAATTTAGAGCTCAGGGGGTTGTTGTTCTCATGTGCGTGTGCAAGTGTGTGTGTGCGTGTGTGTAGTGTATGTAGGTGTTCATGTGTACATATGCATGTGGAGGCCACAGGTCAATACGAGGTATTTTCGCAAGTTCCCGTCCACCTTGGCCTGGAGCTCACTGATTCAGCTGGGCTGTCTGGCCAGCACGTTCTGGGGACTCACCTGTCTCCACTTTCCCAGTGCTGGGAATACAGATGATACACACACCCCTGCCCAGCTTTTACATGGGGGCTGGGCTAGGAACACAGATCCTCATGCCCTTGCCAGAAAAACCTTACCAATGATCCACTACCACCCCTTATTTTGATTCAGGGTCTTACTATCCTGGAACTCACTATGCAGCCTAGGCCAGCCTTGAACTCACAGCAATTCCATCTCATCCCGCCAATTGCTGAGATTCCAGGTGTGAGCCATCCTGCCAGCAGAGCCTCAGTTCTTTTTTTTTTTTTTTAATAAATAAATAAATAAAAATTTTTTTAAATTTTTATTTATTTTTGTATGTATATGAGTGTACTGTCTGCATGCAGGTTTGTGCACCTGTGTTGGGCAATGCCACCGGAGGTCAGAAGAGGGTGTCGGATTCCCCTGAAACTGGAGTTCTCCTGGAATTGGAGTTCAGATGGTTCTTGTCCACCATGCAGGTGGCTGGGGATCCAACCTGGGTCCTCTGTAAGAGCGTCGGCGCTCTTAACCACTAGGCCATCTCTCCAGCCCCCAAAAAATAAAATTTAAAAAAAAAAAAAGAAAGAAAGATGGGCCACCAAGGGAGTGGTGTCAGATCTTGGTTGGACATTTTGGCTTTTAGTGGATGTGGAATGAGGAGTTCCTGGAGAGCTGTGGGAAGGGAAGCAATACCTTTTCCCTTGCATTACTGAAAGCGTATTCAGGGCTCTGCAGGAAAAGTCAGCTGGTAGGAAGACTGAAAGAGCAGGATCAGAGGGGAAGCCAGGGCACCAACAGAGGAAGCAAAGAAACAAGGAGATGGTTCCTAAAGGACCCACAAATCCCTGCTGTGCTGTAACACCAACAACTGTTATTTTTTTCTTTGTAAATGCTCTGTTTAAAAGCTTTACAAACTTCTAAGTGCACACATGTCAACCCAAAATAAAAAATGTCCATGCTCTATATCCTGTGGCTGAAAGAATGGTTACAACATAGTATGTTTCTTTGTTCTTCTTTGTTAGTTTATTAATGCCTGTGGCCCAAGCTGGCCTTGAAACTATTGCTATCCTCCTGCATAAGCTGCCCAGATGCTAGGATTACTGGATTTTTAAAAATGTTCCAGGCCAGGCATGGTGGTGCACACCTTTAATCCCAGCACTCGAGAGACAGAGGAAGGCAGATCTCTGTGAGTTCAAGGCCAGCCTGGTCTATATAATGAGTTCCAGGACAGCTGGGGCTACAGTGAGACCCTGTCTGTCAACAAGACAAAAAAAAAAAAAGTTCCTTTAATGAGGCAGTTGAGCACAAGCAGCTATGGAATATGCAGCAGGTGTGCTGTGAGCAGAGGAGAGCCCTGGCCAGGTGTTAGCATGGTCACCTCTGGCGGCAGGCTTAGGGGATAGGTCCTTTCTTTGTTATCGCTTTCTGGATTTCTGAATTTTCTTTTCAAGTAATGAGCAATTTCTCTTTTAATAGTTTAGGGGCTAGAGAGATGGCTCAGCAGTTAAGAGCACTGACTGCTCTTGCAGAGGACCTGGGTTTGATTCCCAGCACCCATATGGTAGCTAAGAACCCATATGGTAGCTAAGCCGGGTGTGGTGCTGCATGCCTTTAATCCCAGCACTCAGGAGGCAGAGGCAGGCCGATCTCTGTGAGTTCAAGGCCAGCCTGGTCTACAGAGTGAGTTCCAGGCCAGTTGGGGCTACAGGGAGACCCTGTCTCACACACACACACACACACACACACACACACACACACACACACACACACAGTTTAATAAATATAAAATCACCTCCGTTTATGAAACATGGAGAATGTTAAGGTTAGCAGAGTCCTCTGACCACTTCAGCTGTGACAGAAGAGCAGCTCTGGAGAAACACCGCACCCAGGTTTTGATGGTGGGAGAAATCAACCTCTTCCAGCCTTGTATACAAAACTTTGAGGCTCAAACACCCCTCCCCCCAAATGCTGTAGAGACTGATGGGAATGAGCTCAGAGCCCATTAGTCCAGCAGGCTCAGTTTTCTTTAAATGAGGCTCAAACCAGCATGTCAAGGAAGGGTGCCAAGACGACGTGATAGATGGGAACAGAGTCCCACCCCACACAAGAGCCGCAGGGGAGCCCCACTTAGCTTGAGCTCCACAGCCACGAGCACAAGGTAGAGGGAAGCTATGTTTTCCTTTCTCTTAAAACACCCTGATACTCCTCACCCAACACCCAGACTCCCAAGCTTCTTACAGCCAGGCTGACATGGACACAGATCCTTGTCAGAACCCAGTCAGTGCTGATGTGCAAACACTAGCAGCAGGCTGGGGCTGTGAACACAAAGGTTTCCTGTAGACATCCAAAGACATCCACAATGATATGAGAAGTCCCTTCCCCTCAACTCCCAGCAGCCCTAACATCTCTATTTTGGTGACAGACTATCAGGTTGTATAAAGCACATCAGACAATCCCCAAAAAAGAGAAAATGGCAGAGTAAAATGCACCTCAGAAGCTGGAATAAAAAAGCTGCCATTCACAGTCATACTGAAGAAGGTGCCAACTCTGTTATTTCAAAGACACACAATGTCTTCACAAGGAAGAACTATCCTTCACTCCATCACTTGACCAAAGTAGCAGAGAACGCCCATGCACACCCGGGCACCCAGCCCACAACATGGTCCTCAGGACTGTGGGATGGCCTCGTTGCTGACAAGTTCTGTCAAGGAGAAAGAGAGAGAGAAAAAAAACCCAAAGCAGCTGCTTTCTAGAATCAGCAGACATCCAGAAGTCCCAAAGCAGGGCACTGACGATGGCCCATCTTTCCATACAAACCTGCTTTTATTTTTTGGTCTTTTCGAGACAGCGTCACCCTGTAGCCCCAGCTGTCCTAGAACTCACTCTGTAGACCAGGCTGGCCTTGAACTCACAAAGATCTGCCTGCCTCTGCCTCCTGAGTGCTAGGATTAAAGGTGTGCACCACCACGCCTGGCTAAACTTGCTCTTCTCTATGAGGTAGCTGCTCGGCTAAACCTGCCCTTCTCTACGAGGAGGTAGCTGCCCGGCTAAACCTGCCCTTCTCTACGAGGAGGTAGCTGCCCGGCTAAACCTGCCCTTCTCTACGAGGAGGTAGCTGTCCTCCCAGAGGCTTGTTTCCCGGAAACACTGCGGTCAGAACTCAAGTCAACATCTATTAGGCTTACAACTTGTTTCTTAGCAAATAAAACATTTAAATCAGCTCTTTTCTGGGTTTTGACAAAATTCATCCATGGTCTGGGGAGATGGCTCAGTGGAGTACAGAACCCTAGTGGATGTGGGGCTAGTGAGATAGTTCAGTAGCTAAAAATGCTAGCCATTCAAGCTTGAGGACCTATTTTGAGTCCTCAGAACCCATGTAAAGGCTGGATGCAGATGTCTATAATTTCATTGCTCCTATGAGGAGACAAGAGGCAGAAACAGGAGAATCCCTAGAAGACAGCCAGTCAGCTGTCTCAAACAAGGTGAAGGCAAGGACCATCTGAGTTGTCCTCTGACCTCCACACGCAAGCCCTGACACACATCATCTGCACACACACCCACATGGCATATGCATGCATGCATGCATGCACGCACACAAATACACCTCACCTGTGGCATAAAGAACACTGGTATACAGTGAAGCTCTGGAAAGACACAGGTCCTGGGCAGAGTCCTTATCCTCCCTGGCCATCACCCTCACAGTGGGGCTGAATTTTACAGAAGAGGTCACATATCCCACCATCACCAGAGAAGGGAGTGCAGCAGGCAGGTGAAGGCCCGTACCAGGCCCTGCCCAGATGGTCACTATTCCACCTACCCCATAAAACTTACCAAGAAAAGGACTATTGGGCCTGAAACAAGGTCATCTGCTCAGGAAAACAGCTTTTTGGGTTTTCTAAGATGCAAGACAGAGGAGAATGGTCAAAGGGTCTCCAGATTTGCATGCCATCAGAGCCTTGTGAACAGGAGTAAGGAACCTTGTGGAGCCAAAGGACGTGAGCCTCAGCCGGCAGGGATGGCTAATTCACCATCTACTCACTCCAGGGACTGACTTCCAGTTATGGTGAGAACTACGAGATGAGAGACAAATGGGCTCCAGACCATTGTGAAGAGGCGGCAGGCAGGCGCTCCACATCTCTCTGCAGTAGCCGAAACCCCTTCTGCATCACTCTGTGCTCCCTGGGCGTCATCCTCTGCCCTTTCTCACAGCACAGACCTCATCTCCCTGGCCAGCCATTAATCCCCTTCTGCAGCATACCCACTCTACTGGATAAGGGCACTCTTGAAGGGAAGGAACAGAGATGCTCTAGTGTTCAAACACAGCCACCTCCTCCAACCTGACTTCTGCTCGAATACCTACAATGAGGCTTCACATGGCCTTCCTGCTGGCTGCTCTCTTGGTCTGAAAGCTACACCCACTGTGACTTCCACCCAAGACTCCTGCCTCTGCCTTACTGAACTGTACAGTAAAGTCAACAACCCTTACATGGCAATCCCTTTAAATATTTTCAAGACAATTGGTATGTTTTCCCTTGAATGTTCTTCTCTAAGCTAAAAACTTCATTCTGAGCTGGGTATGGTGGCCTTTAAACACAACACTTGGGAGGCAGAGGCAGGTGGATCTTTGTGAGTTCAAGGCCAACCTGGTCTACAAAGTGAGTACCAGGCCAGCTGGGACTACAGGGAGACCCTGTCTCAAAACAACAAAAAAACAAACAAAAAATAAATAAAAGCTTCACTCTGGTTCTTTGAATGTTCATCTTTCATTCCTTAACTAGGCAAAGGCACCATGCTAGGTGCTGGGGTACAAAACACAAAACAGACTCTGCTCTGAAGAGCTGAGTGGCAGGTTAGTACACTTGAATAAATGTGACTGCTACAAGTGAGCAGAGGATGCCCGAAGCAGGTCAGCTAAGCTCCATTTTACAGCACAAGCAGGAATTACTGGTAAGATGGCTACAGAGGCTCCAACACACGGCTGGATGTTGTGGTGAACACTTAATCTCAGCACTCAGGTGGCAGAGGCAGGCAGATTTCTATGAGTTCCAGGCCAGGTGGGGGGCTACCAGGAGACCCCGTCTCAAAAAGAAAGAAAAGAAAAAGAGGAAGGAAAAATGAGAAAGCCAAAGCTCGGAAAAGTAAACTAACATGCCCAAGATCTGACAGCACACGGTACAGTCAAGGAGCAAAGCCAGGTCTGCTATCTGGGAAGCAGTGCTTCTCAGCTGGCCCACCATCCCCTTTGAGACTCCCAGCAAAAATACAGGCTCAGAGAAAAGGATCCTTGTGTGCACATGAAGTAAATTATGCATGAAAGTTCAGGGCTTGAAGACTCACTTCCTAAGCTCCATCTCCAACTTGAAGTGCCCATGGCAGACCGACATGCAAAGACCCACTGCATCCCTCCCATGCCCCTTCTCATACTTCAGAAACTGGAAAAGCTCCAGAGCATGTAGCAAGCTCCAGTGCAGCTGTGTTTGACTACGGCTCAGAAACAACCCAGAGACTGTGAGGTGGGAAGAGCACAGCGCATCCCCTGCCCTCTCTGCAGCCACATCATGGGCAAGCCCAGCTGCAGAGCATTTGGTTTTCGAAAGCAGAATGAGGGTCCTAGTCCACATACCCACTTCATGGGTAATGAGAGGAAGAACCGGGACACCATGTGCTGGCCTGTGGCTTGCTCTGGAGTCAGGAACAGGAAGCGGGTGTGGGGAGCACCCACATGTAACAACCATCTGTAACTCCAGTTTCAGGGGTCCAATACCCTCCTCTGTCTTCCACAGGCATTGTACGATTCTGGTGCACTTACACACATGTAGGCAATACACTCATACACATCTGAAGAAACAAAGTCCCAGGGATGGCAGTGACTCCAGCTGGCACCTTCCCAGTTGCAGCTTCCTCAGTGGCCCAGTTTTGGGAAGTGGCTTTGGGAACCATTCAACCAAAACTCTCCCAACAACTGTTAGCTGAGACTCCAATAATAAAAAGTACAGGTTCTTCCTCTGTAAATGATCCCAGACCAGCAACAAACCCCTCCTGTAGCTTTGAAGTAATCATACTGAATTACAGCTCCCGAGACACAAACACATTGTTTTGTTTGTTTGTTTTGTTTTTAAATAGGGCCTCCTCTACCTCAGGCTGCCTTCAGAATCACTATGTAGCAGAGGCTGGCCTTGAATTCCAGATCCAGTAGCCTCTTCCTCTGGAATGCTGAGATTACAGATATGTGCTCGAGATTACAGGTATGTGCCACCATGCCCAATGTATGCAGTGCTGGGGATGAACCCAGAGCTTTGTGGATGGCAGGCAATTATTCTGTTACATGGGCCGTATCTGAATTCTACTTTCTGCTCTGTTAATGTCTTTGCTTTTTAAAGTCACTGAGCTACAATCAAACTATAATTTAAGACTGAAGATTTGAAATATATATATTTAAAAAAAAAAGACTGAAGATTTGTAACATTTTATTTTTTTTTTATTTTTTTTTTATTTTTGAGGCAGGTTCTCCCTTTAGCCTCAGCTGGCCTGGAACTCACTTTGTAGACCAGGCTGGCCTTGAACTCACAGGGACTGGCCTGCCTCTGCCTACCAAGTGCTGAGGTTAAAGGCATGCACCACCATACCCGGCTGTAAACTCAATTTTTAAAATTAACTACCTTTGGGAATAACTGACTGACCTGAGTTTGGGGCTGTGTATGCTGTGGGTATACACAGATAGTACAAAACAGTATTAAGTGGCACTCTGGGAGCCCATCTTTATATCATTATGTTTTTGTGACAGTGAAGACATTGTCCTGCCTTGGCCTCTTGCTTTAAGGCTAATACCTGGCAGCAGCAGTAGATGCAGACATACAGACATGTCAGTGTCTGTCCTAGTTTGTCTTTCATTGCTGTGACAAAACACTCTGACCGACACCAATTTGGGGAGGAAAGGGTTTATTCAGCTTACATCTCCTGGGCCACAGTTCATCACTCAGGGAGCCCAAGGCAGGAACTCAGGGCAGGAACCTGGAGGGAGGAGCTGAAGCACAGGCCATAGAGGAATGCTGTTCACTGGCTTGCTCCCTTGGCTCATGCCTAGTCCGCCTTCTTATACAGTACACAACAACCTGCCCAGGGTGGCACCACTCATTGTGGGCCGGGCCCTCCCACACTGCTTGACCATCAAGACAATACTCCACAGATGTGGCCACAGGCCAATCCAATGGAGCCAATTCCCCAATTGAGGCTCACTCAACCCAGGTGTGTCAAGTTGACACTAAAGCTATCCAGCACAGCGTCCTTTTTTTTTTTTTTTGTCAGTGTCCTTCTTACAGGAGCTTGTGCTCAGCACCCAACTCTCCCTGTTCATCCCTCCCACCTTGCAACGAGGAGGCTATACATTCCAGCTGTGCAGTCACAGGACACTGGGGTCTCCATTAATTTGGGTCCTGAGAAACCCTGTGATACCCCACAAGTACACCCTTAAGAAACCTATAAGTTGGAGCTGGAGAGATGGCCTAGCAGTTAAGAGCACCGACTGCTCTTGCAGAAGACCCGGGTTTGATCCCCAGCACCCACATGGCGGCTGAGAACCGTCTGAAACTCCAGTTCCAGGGGAATCCGAAACCCTCTTCTGACCTCCGTGGCATTGCACGACATGGGTGCACAAACCTGCATGTAGACAGTACATTCATACACATACGAAATAAATAAAAAAAAAAAAAACCTATGCCGGGCATGGTGGCGCACACCTTTAATCCTAGCACTTGGGAGGCAGAGGCAAGCGGATCTTTGTGAGTTCAAGGCCAGCCTGGTCTACAGAGTGAGTTCCAGGACAGCTGGGGCTACAGGGAGACCCTGTCTCAAAAAGACCAAAAAAATAAATAAATAAATAAAAATAAAAAAATAAATAAAAAATAAACCTATAAGTTAAACTATTGGGACTTGAACCTGTGTGACAGGGAAAACTCCTATCCCCAGGCTACTCAACCCACCACCCTACAGCAATCCCCAGAGATGCAAGGAGACACAGAGAAGGACAGTCCTCACAACACTGTCAGAAAAGGGAAAGTGAATAAAACTGTGCTGGTTACAAATGAGACTGCATAGATGGTGGGTCACAATTGTAATCCTAGCCCCCAGGAGGCTAAGGCAGGAGCAAGTTCAAGGTCAGCCTGGACTACATGGCAAACTCCAGGCCAGCCTGGGCTACAGGGCAAGATCCTTCCTCAATCAACAAACAAACAAGAAACTGGATAACACCTATGGTTTCTTCACTTAAGGAATACCACAGCAGTTCAAATGAGGCCTAGATCCAAGTTTATCAGCACATATAAACCTTAAAAATATGGAGAATGAAATGAAATCAGTTACGGTTTATTGTTTTGTTTTATCTGCCTATCTGTTTTGGGGCACCAGGGATTGAACCTAGGGCCAGGCTATCACTCAGCCCTGGACCCCACCACTGCCCCCAGGTATGTACTCCTGACCACCACAGTGCTGTTTCAGTGAAGGATGAAGCACTCCCTATCTTGCCATCGCTCTCCCACAGTCACTCATCCATAAGAGAAGTAGCCAGATAGAAAACGAAGCATGTTCCACGTAGCAGGCTTTTTCCTGCCTCTCTTAAATTAATCTTATTTGGCAAGCTCTGTGTCCCTGCTTTGACTAGACCATACTCTGAAAGCAGACTGTTAGTACTAGCAATGAGCTAGAGACCTTGTCCCAAATCATGAAGAAAAAGCAATTGTTTCAAGAAATAATAATCCCACAAATTCCTGAGACATTTTATAATTTCCAAAGTTCATTCACAGAATCCTCGTGTCATATAGAAAACAAATGATTTTTAAGTTGTCTATTAATTTGACTCTAGATATCTATCTATCTATCTATCTATCTATCTATCTATCTATCTATCTAATTTACCTCCTTAGTAATGCAAGAAGTCTTTGTGGGAAGCAGAGAAGCAAGCAGCTGCATTTTGTGTGCTCACCTAAACATTACTGGAGGATAAGCCATATCAATGTACACAGAGATTTTCATACAAGCAAGATAAGATGTAAATGGACTCAAAGTGAAGCACATGGCAGCAAGCACTGGTACTCTCCAGGCAACCATGGTTTACATATCACAATTTTGAAACTTAGCACTTCTGCTCGCAAGGAACTTACAAGGGACTTATGAAGGTAAGCATTCGTATGTCCCGAAGTAAAAGTACTTTGGCCAGGTGTGGTGGCGCACGCCTTTAATCCTAGCACTTAGGAGGCAGAGGCAGGCAGATCTTTGAGAGTTCAAGGCCAGCCTGGTCTACAGAGTGAGTTCCAGGACATCTGGGACTACAGGGAGACCCTGTCTCAAAAAGACCAAAAAAAAAAAAAAAGAAATGATTTCACGGTTTGCTCAATTTAAGTCGAATTCTTGAATATTAAGAAAAGTATCAGCGGCTGGTTAAAACAAAACTATGTGAGGGCTGGAGAGATGGCCTAGCGGTTAAGAGCACCGACTGCTCTTGCAGAGGACCCGAGTTCGATTCCCAGCACCCACATGGCGGCTGAGAACCCTCTAACTCCAATTCCAGGAGAACTCCAGTTCCAGGGGAATCCGACACCCTCTTCTGACCTCCGCAGCATTGCACGACACGGGTGCACAGACCTGCATGCAGACAGTATCTTCATACACATAGAGAAAAATAAAAAAAATAAAAAAATAAAAATAAAAAATAAAAAAAAAAAACAAAAAAACCAAAACTATGTTAAACAAGGCATCAAATCTGAAAAACTATAGTGATAAATCAGTTGAAAAGAATCCTTTTTTAGCAGAAGAGAAAAATCACATTGTAGATAAAGATACAGGTAAGCACAGTCTTTTTTCATTACACATACAGTATAACCACAAAATTTGGAGAGTCATTCAACTTTTATTTATTTATTTTTTGAGAGAGGGTCTCCCTGTAGCCCAGCTGTCCTGGAACTCACCTCTGTAGACCAGGCTGGCCTTGAACTCACAAAGATCGCCTGCCTCTGCCTCTCAAGTGCTAGGATTAAAGGTGTGTGCCACCATGCCCAGCTTCATTCAACTTTTTAGCAAGTCAATCAATTTGTACTTCAATCATAAGGAAAACATGCTGCAAATAAAGGAAGATAGACATCTTCACGACAAATCAGAACTTGAAGAAGGGAAATCCAGTTCTCCTGACCCTAGCATCCTAACTGATAAGCCAGACTCAAAACCTTCCGTGGATACCAGGGACAAACTTTCCAGTCCAAGTGGGATGCCTGAGGTTCTTCTAGTTTCTGCAAAACACAGTATTGCCAGCTTTGTCGCCCCACTGAAGGTGTACAAGCTTTCATAGGTGGTTATATTGGTGGGCTTGTTACCCAAATTAAAAAGTATGACTCAAGGGGCTGGAAAGATGCCTAGCGGTTAAGACCGACTGCTCTTTGCAGAGGACCCGGGTTCGATTCCCTCAGCACCCACCAATGGCGATGAGAACCATCTGTAACTCCGTTCCAGGGAATCTGACACCTCTTCCGAACTCCCGGCATTGCACAAACACGGGTGACAGACCTCTACATGCAGACATACATTCACTACACATAAAAATTAAAAAAGAGGCTGGAGAATGCCTAGCAGTTAGTAGCCAACGACGCTCTTAACAGAAACACGGGTGTTCAGCATCCCCAGCACCACATGGCGCGCTGAGAAAGTCTGAAACTCCAATTCGGAGAACTCTAGCTTCCAGGGGATCCAACACCCTCGTTCTGACCTCCACTCGGATTGTATGACACAGGGTGCACAAACTTGGGAATGCAGAGTACATTCATACACTAAGAAATAACAAAATGAGCCGGGCATGGTTGGTTGCAAGCCTTATTCTAAGGCACTTGATAGGCAGAGGCACGACGGATCTCTGTGAGTTCGGGCCAGCTGGTCTACAGAGTGACAGTTCCAGGAACAGGCCAGAGCTACAGGGAGAACCATCTCAAAATAGACCAAAAATAAATAAATATAAAAAATAATAAATAAAAAAAAAAGGCGGCTGGAGAGAATGGCCTAGCAGATAAGAGCACTGAACTGCTCTTGCAATCGCGCCTGGGTTCGATCCCAGCACCCACATGGCGGCTGAGAAACGTCTGTAACTCCAATTCCAGGAGACTCCAGTTCCAGGGGAATCCCGTACACCCTCTCTCTACCTCCTTGTGCATTGCATGACCCGGGTGCACAGACCTACCATGCAGACAGTACAATTCAATAAACTAAAATAAAAATAAAAAAATAAACTTAAAAAAAAAATAAGTATGACTTCAAAAAGTCAGACAAAGCTGGGGTGGAGAGTTTGTGGTTCAGCAGTAAGAAGCTCCGACTGCTTCTTGTAGCAACCCAGGTTCAATTCCAGCACCCACATGGCGGCTGAATCCATTCTTTAACTCCAGTTCCAGGGGATCCGTGCCCTCTTCTTCTGAACCTTTGTGGCCATTGATAACATTTGGCGTGCACAAATCCTCATGTCAGAAGTACATTCGTACACCATAAAAATATAACATAAATAAGGGGCTGGAAGAGAGAAGCAGCGGATTAAGAGCACCGACTGCTCTTGCAGAGGACTGGGTTCAATGCCCAGCCACCCACAAGGCGGCCGAAGAAGCAGTCTGTAACTTCCAATTCCCATGGAGAACTCCAGTTCCAGGGGAATCGATGACTCTCTTCTGACCTCTGCGGCATTGCCACCGACACGTAGGGTGCAAACTGCAATGCAGACAGTACATTCATACACATACGAAATAAATTATAAAAATTTTTTTAAAAATTTTTAAAAAAATTGAAAAATTAAAATATATAATAAGATAGGTCAACATTAAAAATAATATATAATAAATTAAGGGGCTGGAAGATAGGCCATGGTTAAGAAAACCACCAACTGCTCTTCGCAGAGGAATCCGGGTTCCGATCCCTCAGCACCCACATGGCGGCTAAGAACCTTGTAACATCCAACTTCTAGGAAGAACTCCATTCCAGGGGATCTGAGACCTCTCTTCTGACCTCTCACAGCAATTTGCATGACACTGGTGCACAATCTGACATGCAGACAGTACATTCATACATACCAAAAAATAATAATTTAAAAAAAGATTTAGCTTATTATTTGCATTTTATGTATCATTCTATTGATCTTTGTTATGAGTTGAGTTATAATGTTTAAAGTTTAATTAATATAGCCAGGCGTGGTGGTGCACCCTTTAATCCTAGCACTCGGGAGGCAGAGGCAGGCAGATCTTTGTGAGTTCAAGGCCAGCTGGTCTACAGAGTGTAGTTTCCAGGACAGGCTGGGACTACAGGGAGACCCTGTCTCGAAAAGACCAAAAAAAAAAAAGAAAGTTTATATAATATATGTGCTAGCCAAACAAGAAATGGAAAATAAACTTTGTGCTTTTGCTTTTAGTCATCACAATCATATGGAATTTATGTGATCGTTGATTTTCTTTCACATGGAAAGTAATTTCCTTTTTATATTTAACATTAAGCATTTTCACTAGCTACATATTACAGCTCCATGTGCCTACCCTTTTGCTGTGAATAATATCTAAATGGGGAGATGCCAGGAAAATGGGATTTTCCTTATTAATTACCTTTACATTTGAAAATATATGAAAATACCTGTTACAGTTTTCTATTCAAAAAAGATGGGCGGATTTCCAGTGAACTACTTTTTCCTCTTGAAATCTCAAGATAATGCTGTGTTAACTTTTCTAGCTCAACTGTCTTCGCATTCACTGTTACACAATCAGTATGTTTGAATTACTGAGAAAATATTATTAAAAAGCTTTTAAAAAGCAACAAATTATTACTATAAACCACCACTTTCAAGAAAAAGAAATTGGCTCAACACCTAAAATCCATACAGGAGGATGATCACTCCTGAATGGGATCTATAGTTGAAGCAGTGTGGACTACAGGTGGACAGCAGCAGAGAGAAGTTCTGGTGATAGAGGGCATAGAAAAGATTCTTCATTAAGACAGTGTAGTCTGGTAAAACAATAAGCATGTTAAGCGGGGCTGGTGGTCGCACGTCTTTAATCCCAGACTCGGGAGGCGAGGCAGGTGGACTCTCTGTTGAGTTCAAGGACCCGCCTGGTCTAATAGTTGAGTCCAGGGCCAGCACTGGACATAAATGGGATACCCTATCTCAAAAAGACCAAAAAAAAAAAAAAAGTATAACAATATTTTTTAATGTAAAACAGAAGCTTTCAGGGAGCTGGAGAGATGCTCTTAGTGGTTAGAAAAGCACTGACGCTTCAAAGACAGCCAGTTCTAATCCTCTACCCAGGTGCATACCATCTGTAACTCAGTTCCCTGGGAAGATTCATGCTTTCTGTTCCTCAGGCCAATTGCATAGACACAGATTGACACACACATATGTCAGGCTACACTTAACACATAAAAATAAAATACCAATTTTTTTTTTTTTTGGTCTTTTCGAGACAGGGTCTCCCTGTAGCCACCGCTGGTCCTGGACTTCACTCTGTAAACCAGGCTGCTGACAACTCACAAGATCCTTCCTAACCTCCCGCCTACCCAGTGTAGGAATTAAAGGCTGCTGCGCGGCACACAGACTGAGGCGAACAAGATAAAACTCCTCTCTGCAAAAGACAGAGTCAAAGAAATACACGAATGCCGCACACTTTGGCAGGCAGCGGATCTTTGTGAGTTCAAGGCCACCTGGTCCTACGGTGGTTCCAGGCAGCTGGGACTACAGGGGACCCTGTCTCAAAAAGCCAAAAATAAATAAATAAATAGAAATGCCCACACTTTAACAACCAGACCCTGTCTACCTGGCACCTGACCCCAGTGACTTATGATGCCCTATACAAATTCCCAGAAGCTAACTTCTAAGACCCATGGCTTCACCCCAAAGGGTCATAGAATGATGCTGTAGCAGGCATTGGTTGGCGCAATGCCTTTAATACCACCACTTAGGAGGCAGAGGCATGGATGGATCTCTGTGAGTTCAAGCGCACTGTTCTACACTAGTGAGTCACAGGACAGCTGGGGCTACAGGGAAACCCTGTCTCATTTAAAAATAAAAAAATAAATAAATAAATATAAATAAATAAATAAAATATATAAGTAAATATAATGGAATGGATGCTATAAAATTTACTAAACAAGATAGTGAGATACCCACTTATGTCTCCAGATATGGACCCCACACAAATGGCTCATGAGATAAGGCTATTAGCTATTTTTGCTTTCTTGTTTTTTGAGGCAGACTCTCACTTCTCCAAGCTAGCCACAAACTCACTATGTAGCTGAGGATGACCTTGAACTCCTGATCCTCCTGCCTCTGCCCACTATGGCTGCCACCACCATCACAAATGCTGAGATTATAGGCTTGTACCACCAGACCTGGTTTCCCTTAACTTCACTAAAGGAACTCCCATTCAGGGCCGATTCTGAGAATTCACCTGCTGAGTTTGCCTCTTTTTAATTCTCTGCCTGTTCTGTGTGGTCCATACTTTGACCTTGTCTTCAGCTGGCTACTCATTCCTAGCATACTATTTAGATTGTTCTTACTCATTCAAAGGCTGTGCAGTCACTTTTTTTTTTTTTTTTTTTTTTTAGTCTTTTTGAGACAGGGCTTTCCTAGGATTAAAGGCACCACCACGCCCGGAGCTGTCACTTCCTAAATCAGGACTTGAGCCAGGTGTAGTGGCACATGCCTTTAATCCCAGCACTCAGGAGGCAGAGGCAGGTGGATCTCTGTGAGTTCAAGGCCATCTTGGTCTACAGAGTGAGTTCCAGACAGGGTCTCCCTGTAGCCCCAGCTGTCCTGGAACTCACCTTGTAGACCAGGCTGGCCTTGAACTCACAAAGATCCGCCTGTCTCTGCCTCCCAAGTGCTAGGATTAAAGGCGTGCGCCACCATGCCCGGCTAAGTAGACTTAATTTCAATACTATAATAAGGGAACAATTCAAATTCTCACCATTTGTTTCACACCCATAAAAACCACTTCAAGGGCATTAATGATCTCTCAAATCTGATCAGTTCTGTGCAAGTAAACCATGTTTCCTTTTATTCTTTGTATTTATTTATTTTTTGGTCTTTTCGAGACAGGGTCTCCCTGTAGCCCCAGCTGTCCTGGAACTCACTCTGTAGACCATGCTGTCCTTGAACTCACAAAGATCCACCTGCCTCTGCCTCCCCAGTGCTAGGATTAAAGGCATGAGCCACCACACCTGGCCCATGTTTCTTTTAAAAATTTTTTTTATTATTAATTTTTATTTATTTCCGTATGTGTATGAATGTACTATCTGCATGCAAGTTTGCCGCGGAGGTCAGAAGAGGGTGTCAGATTCCCCTGGAACTGGAGTTCTCCTGGAATTGGAGTTTCAGACGGTTCTCGGCCACCATGTGGGTGCTGGGGATCGAACCCGGGTCCTCTGTAAGAGCGGTCGGCGCTCTTAACCGCTAGGCCATCTCTCCAGCCCCAGTTTTCTAACTTTAAACAGCCTATGTTTAGAAGGTCCTTGCAATAGACTGCCTCTGCTTGAGAACCTATGATGTAATTATTGCATGTTGCTAATATACTATCTAAACATTAAACATATTCCTAAAATATTTGATGGTAGACTATGATTAAGACATTATACTACAAAAAATCCTTATGCAAAAGGAAACCTTTACTGACATGCTTATGCTTTAAATATCACGCCCCCAAATGCAGTCCAGTAAGCTCACGTCCTGTTCTGAGCACCCTGCACTGGTCTCCATGATACTGTTGAGGTGATCCAACAATGTCAGTCCATCTTCTGAGGAGGCTGAATTTCCATTAGCTGCTTAGTTCACAAGCTGGGTATCTCAGCCATCCTCAGTCCACATTGGAAGGCTAAAAAGTAAAAAAGCTGTATCTCATGTCTTTGAGGAGTCCCTAAAACAGTGGCATCTACAGAGCGTATGTGCCTGCCTATAAGAATTGAAGACAGGCCAAACAACAGTGCTTTTTTTTCCCTTTTGTCTTTTTACTAAGATATCAAGTTTTGTGTCTGCATTATAGTTTCTCTGGTCTTATTATTTATTTCTGGTTGTATTTTCCTTCTGGATGCTTAAGGCCATACAGATAGCCCAGATTAACCAAGGTTTTGTTTTGTTGAGGTCAGTTGATGATCTAGTCCTCAGGGGTCTCTCGGGGTTTTTTTTTGGGTGGGGGAGCCCCTTGCTTCTTTCAGCTCCTCATCTACCAGTTCCATCCACATGAGGACAAAATCAGGTCTTGCTAGACCAGGCTTCCTTTTCTGAAGCATGAGCAGACTTTCCTCTTTATAGACTGGACACTGGCTGAAGTCCCATTAGTGGCTCTCCAAGACCTCCCTGAACAGGAAGAATGGTGACCCACCTCTGCAGGACTTTTCAAGAGATGCCCCCACGTATAATCCCCTAGGACTTGGTTGACCTCTGGGAAATATTCAAATTTTAAAAAAGAAATGTATACTGGGCATGGTGGTACACACTTTTTTTTTGGTATTTTTGAGACAGGGTCTCCCTCTATGCCACCACACACCTTTAATCCCAGCACTTGTGAGGCAGAGTCAGGTGGATCTCTGTGAAGTCAAAGCCAGCCTGGTCTACATAGCAAGTTCTAGAACAGCTAGGACTACAGGGAGACCCTGTCTCAAAAAGACGAAATTGGGGGGTGGGGGGAATTACACAGTTGGGGCTGGAGAGATGGGCTGTTCTTGCAGAAGACCTGGGTTGGAATCCCAGCACCCACATGTTAACTAACAACCATCCATAACACCAGTTCCAGGGGATCTGACTCCCTCTTCTGACCTCTATGGGCACTACACAACACTGGTGAACTTGCATACATTCAGACATAATACTGATACGCACATAAAACAAAAATAAAATAAAAAAAAGATTACACAGTTGGTGGTTCCAATTACAGGACTGTCTCAAAAAGATAACCTTACATCAAAGGGGAACAGATCAATGGATGCCAGAGGTGTAGGATGGGATGACTCTAAAAGGCAGGATGATGGAAATTATTAGAACGGTGGAACCTTTTTAGTGTGAATGTATATGAATGTGGGAAGGGGATGTCAAGCATCCTGCCCCATCACTCTCCACCTTATTCCCTTGAGACAGGGTCTGTCACTGAACCTGGAGCTGGGCTAGTGACCAGTAAGCCCCAGTGATCCTCCTGTCTCCACCTGGCCCCGACTCCTACCCCTGTAGCATTGGGGTTAAAGACACATGCATGCTGGGTGTGGTGGCGCACGCCTTTAATCCTAACACTTGGGAGGCAGAGGCAGGTGGATCTTTGTGAGTTCAAGGCCAGCCTGGTCTACAGAGTGAGTTCCAGGATAGCTGGGGCTACAGGGAGACCCTGTCTCGAAAAGATCAAAAAAAAAAAAAAAAAAAAAAGACACGAAATGCAAGCAAGGACTTTTTTTTAGTTTTAAGTTTTTTGTTTTTAATTTTATTTTCTGAATGTGTTGAACTGTTACTTGTCAGATGCAAGTTTGTGCCACTGCCGTTGCCTGTGCAATGCCGCGGAGGTCAGAAAGAGGTGTCGGATTCCCCTGGAACTGGTAGTTCTCCTGGAATTGGAGTTTCCAGACGGTTCTCGGGCCGCCATGTGGGTTGTGGGGATCGTAACCCGTGGTCTTCTGCAAGAGCGGTCGGCGCTTTAAACCGCAGTCTAGGTCCTATCTCTCCAGCCCAAGTCCAGCTTTTCATGTGGTGCCAGGGATTTGACCTTCAGTCCTCATATGATAGACCACAGCATTTTAACCTTACTGAGCACTCTCTCTAGTCCCAGAACTACAGCAGACATTTTTGTATCCTGTAGATGTGCTGTCCACATCAATCTATAGATGCATTAAACTCAAAACAACAATGATCTTGGTCACTAATTGTTAAAAAATACGTTTTGTTTAAAAAAGTTAAAATATAGGGCTGAGGAGTAGGCTCAGCAGTTAAGAACACTTGCTTACTCTTGAAGGAGAACCTATAATTACAGGGGAATTCCAGAGCCCCTTCTGCCCATCTGTGGGTTAACATCATACATTGAGCACATATCATGCATGCAAATACCACATCAAAAAAAATAACTTTTGTGGCTGGAGAGATGGCCTAGTTGTTAGAGAGCACCGACCTGCTCTTACAGAGACCCGGTTTCGAATCCCCGCATCCCACATGGAAGCTGAAACCGTTCTGGAACTCGCAATTCGGAACCTCCAGTTCCAAGGGAATCCGGACACCCTCTTCTGACTCCTTGCAATGCACGACACCGGGTGCACAAACCTCCATGCAGAACAGTACATTTCATACACATAAACATAAATTTTTAAAATTAAAATTTTTAAAAAATTAATTTTTTAAGCTGGGTGTGCAATGGTGCACACCTTTCTGTAATCCCAAGCAGAGGCAGGCGGATCTCCATGAGAATTGAGCCCAGCCTGGCTTACATCAAGAGTTCCTGTGATTGGGGCATACAGAGAAGCCCAGTTCAAAAAATAAAACAAAAACATCCAATAAAAAAACTTCACAAATCAATTCTTTCCACCAACAAGAGGATTTGTTTTCTCTGGAATAGGGAGAATGCCACTTATCACAGAAGGCCTGCAGATGCGCTGCAGTGGGGACTGCTCATCAAACAGGGCTGCTGGCTCCATGCCGGAAATCTCAGTGAAAAATCAAGACTCTTCAGCACTCAGGAGGCAGAGGCAGGTGGATCTCTGTGAGTTCAAGGCCAGCCTGGTACTAAAAGGGAGACCCTGCCTCAAAAATACAAAAAAAATAAAAATAAAAAAAGAAACCTACCAATGGAACTACAGCCCTAGCCCCTTAAAATGTCTTTAAATAATTGGATTCCCAGAGGCATCAGGCAAACTACCCACTGTTCCAACAGAGAAAAGGCCAGCAGTCTAGCAGACTTGTCAGGCTCTGTCTCTACCATGAATTCTTCTGACCCAGCAAATTAAAGGTTTGTTCTACAGTGCAATTCTAGGTTGGGCTGACAGCCACACATACTTAGAGATCCCACAAATCCCCTAGAGCAAAACTACCCATAATGCATTATAGCCCAACTTGGGCTTCACAAACTCAACTTCCACACAGGCTCTAAATGAGACCTTTAGAGACCTAGAAAAGAGCTGGAAAAAAATAAAATGCGGTAAACAAGAGATTTAAAGGATAAGTTTGTCTTGAAGAAGTAATGCATTCCTGGAGGGCAAGAAAAGCAGCCATCTGGTCAGAGGACACCACCTGCCTCCAGGGCACTGCCTGAAGCCCTGTGTAAGGAAGTCCTGTGGGAAATCTCCAGCATTCCTGATTTCAAACAGCCAAGACCTCCCCTAGGAAGCACTTCCACAGTAGGATTTACACTTCAAAGTTTTCTCTGCAGAATTTTCTTGAACACCTGTTTGCTGATGTCACGAGAGAGGGGTTCTTCTATAAGGTGCAGGATTTATAAACAGACCTAACCAGAAAAAAAGAGAAAAAGAAGCCGGGCGTGGTGGCGCACGCCTTTAGTCCTAGCACTTGGGAGGCAGAGGCAGGCGGATCTTTGTGAGTTCAAGGCCAGCCTGGTCTACAGAGTGAGTTCCAGGACAGCTGGGACTACAGGGAAACCCTGTCTCGAAAAGACCAAAAAATAAAAATAAAAAAATAAATAAATAAATAGCCCTAAATTACCAACAGCATACTCAGTCCCAGTACTTCATTCATACTTCCCCATCCTCAATACTAGATGGCCATTTTGCAAATCAAGAATGAAAGACGCTTTCTTCTCTTCCCTCTACCTCACAAGGAAATGCAGCAGAGATGTGTTTGTTCATCTAGCATCCATTAGGGGCCCAGGGTCTTCAAGGGTTGTGCTGCTCCTAAGTGGTCAGCAGGGGTGCTGGTTACTTTTTGTCAACCTAGACATTCCTGGGAAGAGGGAATGTCAACTGAGGAATCTCCTCCATCAGACTGGTCAGTGGCCAAGTCTACGGGCCATTCTCTTAATTGTTAATTAGTGTGGAAAGTCCCAATGCACTGTGTGCAATGCCATCCCTAGGCAGGTGAGCCTGGACAGTGAAACAGGAAGCTGAGCATGTCAGGAGGAGCAAGCAGCAGCATTCCAACATGGTCTCTGCTTTAGTCCCTGCCTTGACCTCCTGCCTGGACTTCCTTCAATAATGGACTTGTAAGCCAAACAGACCCTTTCCTTCTGAAAGGTGGTTTTAGCCAGTGTTTTACCAGGCAACGGGAAGCACACTAGGACAGTAGACAGTAGACAATAGAGGACACCTCACTTCTCACCACTTCAGCCTCCCTCTGACAAGACAGACAGACACGGGGACACTTGTCAAGGGACAGTATGGCTCTTTAGGACACACTCTGGAGTGTCTAAGAACAAAACCCATAGCTGATGAGAAGTTTCCAGAAAAAAAAAAAGCCGCATGTGTGCTAAAGAGACTACAAAGATGACTGATCAGGACTGCCATGATTCTGATGAACTAGAATGTTCTTTGGCTCTCTTCAGACCTAAAGAGGCACTCGCTGCCCATCTCTATGTCTGGCCTAACATCCTTGTATCAGGTAAACTTTTGGAATGTATAATGCTAACAGACTTCTAGGCTCTACCAAGCTAAGACTGTCATCAGACAAACCTGAAATCCCTAGCAGAGGTATGAATGCTGGAACCCACCTACCTGATGCTCCCATGCATCAGACTCGGTGATCTAGGACTTTGTTCTGTAACTATGAGAACTTCATGAAACACCACATTGGAACATATCTGGGGTAACCTAAATCCACTAGGCCATGGTCACTCATTTTTTTGGTCTTTCGGTCTTTTTGAGACAGGGTCTCCCTGTAGTACCAGCTGTCCTGAAACTCACTCTGTAGACTAGGCTGGCCTTGAACTCACAAAGATCCGCCTGCCTCTGCCTCCTGAGTGCTAGGATTAAAGGCATGCGCCACCACGCCCGGCTTAACTGGAGTTTTGTTTTGTTTTGTTTTTGTCTTTTAGAGACAGGGTCTCCCTGTAGCCCCAGCTGTCCTGGAACTCACTCTGTAGACCAAGCTGGCCTGGAACTCACAAAGATCCGCCTGCCTCTGCCTCCCAAGTGCTAGGATTAAAGGCATGCGCCACCACGCCCGGCCAACTGGAGTTTTTAGGACAAAATCCCAGGGTCTGGCTGCTCCAACAGGCTAGGTTTGGCCACCCATCCAAATATGCTGATTAAAAAGTGTGGAGCCACAGCCAGGACAGCTGAGGCTACAAGGAGACCTTGTCTCAAAAAGACGGAAAAGATGGGGCTAGAGAGATGGCCTAGCGGTTAAGAGCGCCGACCGCTCTTACAGAAGACCGGGGTTTGATCCCCAGCACCCACATGGCGGCCAAGAACCGTCTGAAAGTCCAATTCCAGGAGAACTCCAGTTCCAGGGGAATCCGACACCCTGTTCTGACCTCCGCAGCATTGCACGACATGGGTGCGCAGACCCACATGCAGACAGTACATTCATACACATACAGAAATAAAAAAAATTAAAAAAAAAAAAAAAAGGTTGGAGCCAGGTATGGTGTGCCCACTTTAATCCCAGATAGAGGCAGATGATCTCTGTGAGTTCAAGACCAGCCTGGTGTACATAGCAAATTCCAGGCCAGCTGGGGCTATAGGGAGACCCAGACAGGTCTGAGACCAAAAAAAAATAATAATAATAAATAAATAAAATAAAAAGTAAGTTGGCACTGGGCCTGGTGGTGCACACTTTTAATCAGAGGCAGGTAGATCTCAGTGAGATCGAGGCCAGACTGGTCTACATAGCGAGTTCCAGGCCTGTGGCTACAGGGAGCCCTGTCTCAAAAAGACAAAATAATAATAATAATAATAATAATAATAAGTACTGGGGCTGGAGAGATGACTCGGCAGCTAAGAGTT
Organism: Rhizomys pruinosus; assembly: GCA_009823505.1. Classification (NCBI taxonomy): domain Eukaryota; kingdom Metazoa; phylum Chordata; class Mammalia; order Rodentia; family Spalacidae; genus Rhizomys; species Rhizomys pruinosus. The sequence goes on along the minus strand of VZQC01012983.1, from coordinate 1,228,502 downwards.
TGCTCCTCTAGAGGACCCTGGTTTGGTTTCCAGCCCCACCTTGGAAGCGAACAACTGTCTGCAACTCCAGTTCCAGGGAATCCAGCACCCTTTTCTGACATCCATGGGCATTGCATGACATGGGTGCACTTACATACATACAGGTAATACATTCTTACACATAAAATATTTAAAAAATAAAATGACAAAGTACTTAAACAATTTTTAAAAGATTTTTTTTTTAATTTATGTGTCTATGTGTGTGAATGCCGTACATGTGCAGGCGCCACAGAGACCAGAGAGAGCATCAGATCCCTTGGAGCTGGAGTTACAGGTGGACCTGGATGCTGCTAACTGGATTCAGGTCCTCTAGAAAACAGTAAGTGCTCTTACTTAACCACTAAGCCATCTCTCCACCCTCCACTATAATAACTTTGAAAACTGTTTTAAATACAGTAGTAATTTATAAAGAAATCAGTGTTGGCCAAATGGCTTGTGCCAAACCAGAGACCCACATAGTAGAGAGAGAGCTGACTCCTACAAGTTGTCTTCTGCCCTCCATACATGCACTGTGGCATGTGTGCATGCACGCACGAGCACACACACAAAGAAAAGTAGTAAAAGTTTTTAAGTTAAAAAGTATTTTATTGGGGCTGGAGAGATGGCCTAGCGGTTAAGAGCGCCAACTGCTCTTGCAGAGGACCCGGGTTCGATCCCCAGCACCCACATGGCGGCTGAAAACCGTCCGAAACTCCAGTTCCTGGAGAACTCCAGTTCCAGGGGAATCTGAGACCCTCTTCTGACCTCCGCGGCATTGCACGGCACAGGTGCACAAACCTACACACAGACAGTACATTCATACACATAAAATAAATAAATAAATAAATTTTAAAAAAAAAGTATTTTATTTATTATTTTATGTGTATGAGTGTATTGCCTGCATGTATGTAAGTGCACCTGTGTCGTGTAATGCCTGCAGAGGTCAGAAAGGGTGCTAGATCCCCTGGAACTGCAGTTACAGATGGTTGTTAGCTACCCTGTGGGTGCTGGGAATAAAACCTGGTGCTCTTATCCACTGAGCCATCTCTGCAGTCCCTCCCCACAAAAAAAAAAAAGTTGTTTTTTTTTTTAATTTTAAAAAGGTGCCAGCACGACAGCTCAGTGGGTAAAAGTGCTTGCTGTACAAGCTGAGCCTGAGTTCAATTCCCAGAACCCATGTAAAGTGGAAATAGAGAACAGACTCCACAAAGCTGCCCTCTGACCTCCGCACACCATGACACAGGTACCCACCCATTATACACCAAGGACACACCCACGATGATTTTTGTATTAAAAAAAAAAGTAGCCAGGCATGGCAGCACATGCCTTTAATCCCAACACCTAAGAGGCAGAGGCAGCCAGTTCTCTGTGAGATGTTAGAGAGATAATGGCTCAGCAGGTAAAGCTGCACAAGTATGAGAACTGGAGCGATGGAACGGGATCCCTAGAGCAGGCGGGCTAGCTAGACTAGCCAGACCAGAAGTTCTCAGGACAAATGAAACACTGCCTCGGTAACACAGTGGAGCCCGATGAGGAAAGACATCTCAAATCAACTGCTGACCTATGCATGCACTTGAACACATGTGCACACAAATGCAAACATGCACAGATACCATGAATGAACACCCTCCCCCCCCACACACACACACACAAAGAGAGAAAGGTGAAATCTTAGGGAATTCTTTAGGATTCTCCAGTTAATCCTACTAATATGTATTTGTGACATTTGTTGCTGTGGAAAAATAACTTGAGGAAAGCAATTTAAGGGAGACTCTGTTCTGACTTAACAGCTCTCAGGCCTTGAGCAGCACTGGAAGCCGAAAACCAAGCACCAAGGCAGGAGGGGGTGGCAGAGGAAGCACAGGAAAAGGAAGAGGAAGAGGCCGGGGTCAAGTTACACCCTTCAAAGGCCCACCCCCAGAAACCTACTCCCTCTAGTCAGGCCCCACTCCCACAGTCTCCACCACCTCCTGGTAGTCAATCAGGAATCCATCAATGATTGATTCATTGATGACATGAGAGTCCTCAGGATCCAGGCGCTTCCCCAAAGTTCCATGAGCTGGCAACGAAGCCTTGAACACAGCCGCCTTTGGGGGACGTTTGAGATTCAAACCACAGCATAAAACGTTAATGTCAATTAACCTGATGACACTTCAGAACATATCACACTTGTAGCAGAAATCCAGGGCTCAAGCCAGGCATGGTGGCGCACGCCTTTAATCCCAGCACTGGGAGGCAGAGGCAGGCAGATCTCTGTGAGTTCGAGGCCAGCCTGGTCTACAGAGTGAGTTCCAGGCCAGCTGGGGCTACAGGGAGACCCTGTCTCAAAAAGACAAAAAAATAAAAAAATAAAAAATCCAGGGCTTGAAGGGAGAACTTCAGAGTACACTAGCTTATGCTCCACTGAAGAACTGATGGACACAGTACAAGATCCTACTTGTAATTCAGCTCCACTTCTACATCCTAAGATGCCTGGGATGCACCTGACCCCTGGGACCCAGCATGGCTGTGAAAAGGCTTTGCAGGCTGAAGATATTATTAACAGGGAAGGAAAGGGACACAAGAGCTCTCTTCTTACTCCAGCAACATCCCAATTTAGACAGAACAAACTGTGATGCACACAAAACCTGGAGACAGGAGTAAGGCCTTAGGAAGCACTTATGGGCAGGGGATTGTAGCTCAGATGGTAGAGTGCTTGCCTAGCATGCATGAAGTCCTGAGTTCTATTCCTCAACCAGGTATGATGGCACATACCTATGTTCCCAGCAATCAGGAGATGGAAGAAAGAGGATCAGAACTCCAAGGTCATCCTCAGCTACTTATTGAGTTTGAGGTCAGCTTGAGCTGACAATAAATAAATTAAATAAATAAATAAATAAATAAATAAATAAATAGGAAAAGGAACACCTGTTCATCATTTGCAGCAAAGAAACAGACTAAGAAAAACAGTTATACAAGTTGAGTCGGAGGCCACCAGCAACCACAGATACCCAAAAGATGGAAACCAAGATACAAGCACCGCTGGCCCAAAGGGTCCCTGATGCTAACAAAAATTATCAAACGCTGCGGGCGTGGTGGTGCATGCCTTTAATCCTAGCACTCAGGAGGCAGAGGCAGGGGATCATTGTGAGTTCAAGGCCAGCCTGGTCTACAGAGTGAGTTCCAGGACAGCCGGGGCTACAGGAAGACCCTGTCTCGAAAAGACAAAAAAAAAAAAAGATCAAAGGCAGTAAATGGCCCTCCCCTCAGCCTGGACCAGGGCCCCCCCACACACAGTGTAGTCCAGAGAATGACTACTTCCCAAGCAGAAGACCAGTAGCGGTCCCTGGGATAGTCAACTGGACACAAAGCTCTGCCACTCTCTTGTTCCTGCCATGTTACCCAGACAAACCCAGCACCCAACATAAAGTAAACTTTCAACAAGATTTAGTCCATATCTCTAAGCACCTAGTATGCAAAAATATTGTCCTAGTCCATAGACTTCTAGGAAGGAAGAAGGCCAGCAAGTCAGTGTGTTTGTATGACCTATGTGACTGTCTAAGGAGTGACTGACACTAAACTGAAAACTCCATCAAAATCCTAAGATTGTGGAACCCTGAGGAGTGCCTTGGCTTGCTGTTTCAGTCCTCCGCTCCTGCCAATTTGGAAATAGTGAAGAAATAAAGTTGGAAAGCTCCATGGTGCAGCCATGTCAGACAGTTAGGGAAACCCACCTGTACCCAGCATGCTGACACACACCTGTAACCAAGGGTGGTGACACACACCTATACCCCAGCATGCTGACACACACCTGTAATCCAGGGTGGTGACACACACCTGTAATCCAGCATGCCGACACACACCTGTACCCCAGCATGCTGATACACACCTGTACCCCAGCATGCTGACACACACCTGTACCCCAGCATGCTGACACACACCTGTACCCCAGCATGCTGATACACACCTGTACCCCAGCATGCTGACACACACCTGTACCCCAGCATGCTGACACACACCTGTAACCCAGCATGCTGACACACACCTGTAACCCAGCATGCTGACACACACCTGTAACCCAGCATGCTGACACACACCTGTAATCCCAGTGTATGGTCTCTCACTCTGATTTGAGGCTCATTAGGTAGAGACAGAAGAATCAGAAGTCCAAGGCCTGGTCTACATGAAACACTATCTCAAAAGACACACACACACACACACACACACACACACACACACAACATGACAAAGGAATATAAATGAGGAATGTGGCCAGGCGTGGTGGCGCACGGCTTTAATCCCAACACTCGGGAGGCAGAGGCAGGGGGATCTCTGTAGACCAGCTGGGACTACAGGAAGACCCTGTCTCAAAAATACAGAAAAAAAAAAAAAAAAGAGGAATATATCTAAGGTGTTGAAATACAAGAAACCAGCTCTGAGGAGGAGAAATGTGCTAGCAAAATTGGGAGGAAGTGAAAGGGTGTGATAATCATCTCCTTCATTACAAGGACAGTGCTTTACTGAGGCATTCATTTTATGATCGTGTATCATGAGTACAGCACTGTGAATATGCTTGACGGGTGATGGTAATGGTACAGCACAGTGAATACGCTCAGCTCCACCAACTGTAGCTAAACTGGTCATTTTCTTAAATTTTATTTATTTTTTTATGTGTATGAATGTACTGTCTGCATGCAGGTCTGTGCACCCATGTCGTGCAATGCCTTGGAGGTCAGAAGAGGGCGTAGGATTCCCCTGGAACTGGAGCTAAAGACGGTTCTCAGCTGCCATGTTGGTGCTGGGGATCGAACCCAGGTCCTCTGCAGGAGCAGTCGGCGCTCTTAACCGCTAGGCCATTTCTCCAGCCCCTAAACTGGTCATTTTCACGAGTACTTTGCCACAATAACATATTGTATACATGCCGGCTGTGGTGGCACACGCCTTTAATCCTAGCACTCTGGAGGCAGAGGCAGGAGGCAGAGGCAGGCGGATCTTTGTGAGTTCAAGGCCAGCCTGGTCTACAGAGTGAGTTCCAGGACAGCTGGGGCTATAGGGAGACCCTGTCTTGAAAAGACAAAAAAAAAAAAAAAAAAAAGAAACATATTGTATACTTATTGGGAAGGAAACCCCAGAACACTTCTAAATTTAAAATCGTATGAGAAAAGAATTATTTGCTTCAGAACTCACTCTCATCCCTTGTACATGAATAACCAGTTTGATCTCTTGGTTAGTCGACATAATAGATTTCCTATTAAACAAGATCTAAGAAAATTCTTTATGACTATATATTGGGCGGATGCATTTTGTTTTTTTTTTTTGGTTTCTTTTGAGACAGGGTCTCCCTGTAAGGCCCCAGCTGTCCTGGAACTTCACTCTGTAGACCAGGCTGGCCTGTGAACTCACAGATCCGCCTGCAAACCTCTGCCTCCCAAGTGCTAGGATTAAAGGCATGCGCCACCATGCCCGGCAAGGGGGGATGCATATTTTTAGTGACTGCACTTGCACATGCATGTGGAGACCAGAGGACAACCTGGGTACCATTTGTCTCTCACTAGATCTTTGAGTCTCACTAATGAGGTGAGGCTGGCCGGCCAGCAAGCTCTGGGATTCTCCTGTCTCCTGTCAACCGGAGCCCCGTACAAGAACGTAACATGCTAACTTCATGAACCACTACACACATGAAAGACACGGGTACACAGACATCCCCTGTGGGGACCACATGCATGCTCGTATCTTGAACACCTCTAACCTGGGCCTGGGACCTTTCTCCACCCTGGTCTGCTCCTCAGGACTGAAGCTCATGGGTCCACCTGGATGGCTCACAAGCACCTCAAATGAAGCTTACCCCAAAAGAAGCTCCTGATCTACATTCCCACTCTTGCCCCGAATACCCCACTCCCATACCTCACAAAGGGAACCTGGTGCCAATGGTAAAAACTGTAACAGCGGGCTGGAGAGATGGCCTAGCGGTTAGGAGCGCCGACGCTCTTGCCAGAGGAAAAACCCGGGTTTCGATCCCCAGCACCCACATGCGGCCGAAGAGCCGTCTGAAACTCCAATTCCAGGAGAACTCCAGTTCCAGGGGAATCCGACACCCTCTTCTGACCTCCGCGGCATTGCAGGACACGGGTGCACAGACCTGCATGCAGACAGTACATTCATACACATACAGAAATAAATAAAATTAAAAAAAATTAAAAAAAAAAAACTGTAACAGCATTTCACTGAAAGTCAACTACTTCCTCCAGGTATTTAGCCTATAACCTCTTTACACCCCACACCTCACATCTCATTCCAGAACAAATATGGCCAGCTTGGGCTCAGCCTTCAGACAGTTACAGAACCTGATCCTCCACCCACAGCTCTGATCTGCATGCCACTCTCATCTAGAATGCACCTGAGGCTGGGGAAGCACTACTCCCTCAGTTCTCTCCCCAAGACAACCAGAGACTGGCTCAGAACACAGCTCAGGCCAGCCAAGGGGTCACACCTATAATCCAGCACTCAGCAGGGAGGCAGGAGAATCAGGAATCCAGGTCACCTGGGCTCTGACAGTGAGAACTTGTCTGCGAGTGGGGGTAATCCATCAGGTCCCACTGCTGCCCTCTCAAGCCAGGACTTTGCAAACCACCTGAAGTGTCCAGCAAGACCCTACCCACCCTTCTCCGGCATTCTCCCAGCATCCTCCTTGAACCTGCAGGGCAATCTCTGACTCAGGGCCTTTGCACTCTGACCCCCAACTTGCCCCACACTATCACACAGTGTGTTCCCACCTTCCTCCTTCAGGCTTTATTCACAAGCTCCCTCAGCCCCACTGTCACCAGTGAGGCTCACTCAAATTCTTCCTCCTCAGCACCTGCCACCTGCCACCATCTAACATACTTCATTCTCTATCACTAGAAAAATAGTTCTGCCGGGTGTGGTGGTGCACGCCTCTAATCCTAGCACTAGGGAGGCAGAGGCAGGCGGATCTTTGTGAGTTCAGCCTGGTCTACAGAGTGAGTTCCAGGACAGAAGGGACTACAGGGAGACCCTGTCTCAAAAAGACCAAAAAAAAAAAAAAAATCATGCCATGAATTCCCTTTTTCCCTTCCCTATACGTGACTCCCCCACCTGAATGATCCTGAAAAAATGTTAACATTTGCTCCCCCCTTACAGATTCATGTTAACATTTGCTCCCCCCTTACCACCATGACCACATCACTATCACCACCCCATCACCAACACCATCATCACCAACAAAGGCTGCTGCTACCACCCACTACTGTCAGCTTCTGACTCAACACTATGTTTCATGCTTAAAGTTTTTGCATCTGACCTCTACGAATATTGGTAAACCCTAGAAAACTCTGACTCTAGATTAAGGCCAGGCTATAACTAAAGTCCATATTCTTTAGAACAAGATCCCTCAGAGTCCAAGGAAACTGATTTGTCTTTGAACATGAGTTGGGCAAATTCTTTCACAAAAACTGTCCTGCAAAGAAGTAACCATCTGACTGGGCCATCAGCAGTTCAGTTTACAAATCTTCCTGTTTTTATTACGAAGTAACACAAATTTGTGTAAAAACACATTTGGGATATCACAAATGCAAAAGTTTTCAAGCCCTGGGTGATGGCTCATGGGATTCCAGTACTCAGGAGGCAAGTCCCAGGCCACACAGTGGTCTATACAGCAGAACCTTGTCTCAAAAAGAGTTAACATTTTTTTCCTAGCTCACCCAAAGCTCAATTTCCTAGAAATAGCAATTTTGGTACTTTTTCTGCATGGGATCAAACCATACTGATGGGCCCTCTACATAGCTTTCTTTCCATTAATTGTAACACATATGTCAGCAAGAGGGGCTGGTGAAATGGTTCAACAGATACAGGCACTTGCCTGATGACCTGAGTTCAATCCCCACAAAACCCATGTAAAGGTGGCAAGAGAGAACTGACTCCACAAAGTTGTCCTCTGACCCCCACACATATCCCATGGCAGATATGGGTGCCCCCACACACACATTTAACACAAAAAATTTCAAAATAGAAAATATGTCTGCAATAAATATCCTTACATGCAGTCTGAAAAGACTTTCCACAGTGACAGTCCCACACTGTTTAAACTCAGTCCCTCTTCACACTCTTAGAAAATCACTAATGCCTTTTTGTTTTACAAGGCATATTTCATTGATATTTACCATGAGACACTTTAATATCTATTCTTTTCTTCATGTAAAAAAGACCAAAAATAAATAAATAAATAAAAATAAAATCTTGGGTTAGACGTGGTCTCACACACCTTTAATCCTAGCACTCCAGAGGCAGAGGCAGGCAGATCTCTGTGAGTTCAGGGCCAGCCTAGTCTACATAGCAAGCTCAAGCCAGCTGGGGCTACAGGAAGACCCTGTCTCAAAAAGACAAAAACAAAAAATGAATGAATGAATGAATAAATAAATAAATAAATAAAAATCTTAGAATTGAGCACGAAACTACTTTTAACTTCTCAACCCCTGAAAGGTATCAAAGATACCCTGGAGCCAAGACCTTTCTTGAATTTGGGACATGATATTCCTGGGTCACTAGTATACGTGTTTTAAATTCAGACAGAACTCCCAAAATTTTAATCAATTTTCACTATCTCAGGCTGCATCATAATCAGCAGTAGCCACATTTTAAGTTATAAATCTGGGAAGATCTTAACATAACAGTCACATTTGCCTGCCTCAAACCAATGTTTGAACTAATGTTTCAAGGTAAAGTAAAATTAAGGTACACAGCCTTTGTGAGCTCAAGTACTTTTCTATAAGAAAACAAAACTTCAAGAGAAGGATCAAGGATCAGAATAAATTGTATGAAATTCTCGAACCAATAAAAAAGTTAAAAAAAAAAACTTTCAGTTGTCAAATGCAAGTTTATCCAAAAATGGCCTTTGTTTACTGTAGTCCCCCATTGTTAGGAGGTATTTATTTATGACTGAATTTCAAAGCACACAAGCACCTGCACAAATGCTGTGCTTAGAGGGTGTAAGGGCTCCAGCCTTACTATAACGTGAAGAACACACTCAGAGAAAGGCAGGCTGCCACACTACAGAGGACCCAAATTAATTGGCTCCTGGCTGGCCTCTCCAAATACATTAGTCTAAACGACCCTTAACTGCTAGTCAACAACAGTCAACAACCAACAACGTGGCATGTACTGTCAGCATTCAAATGCCAACTATGCCCACATGTCACAGACAACCTTCCTGCCCTGAATGGCATTCTAAGCAGGGCAAGAGGATGAAGAAAGCCCCATCAATGAGGAAAGGGCCTTTCTTCATGGGAAAGAACAGGACTCTCCTCCGTAAACGCTGCTTGTCCACTCCACCTTTCCCACCTCGTTCTACACTGAGAATCTCAAGTCCAACTAGTAGCTGAAAGTCAAGGACAGTACCTTCAACACAGCACAAGCCATTTCCAGGATGTGACACCAGTTCTCTCCCCAGATAGAGCAGGAAAGAGCTTAGGCAGTTTCTGAATAATAAAGCTGTCGTTTTCTTATACAAAGAAATGTTCCACCAGAAACTAAGAGATAACTACAGAAACAAAAACACAAAGTAGACCTAGAAGGAATTGACAAGTACTGTTGTTCCAGGAAGTTCCTTGATGACGTAGGTCCAAATGCATTAAGGAAACATGATCAGAAATCTTGAAAAGCACTCACCATGTTCCACAAAAACATTGCAGTGTGGACCCCCATGTCTCGATGAGTCCTTTTTCCCTGCTCCTTTGATAAAGTGCAGGGCAGGCAAACTTGGCCTTCTTTGGTCCCCAAGAACTTTTCCAGGCTGCTGCCCCATAAAGTAACGATAGGCACCCCTTTCCAGAAGAGGGCTCAAGATCTTCCAGAATGTTCAGTGGGGCTCTGCAGGTAAAGAATATGCACCCAGAACTTCACATCATCATCTCAAGTCAGAGACTGAGGTCAATCACAGAAAAAGCCTACTTCCGTGACAAAAGGAAGCAGTTTTAGGTGCACATATGTAAACAGGAGTCTGGATTCTTTCCCAAGTTTATCAATCTGATGGAACCGCAAGGCTTCCCAGAAGTTTCTTGATTTTAAGCCTATTTGGCAGGAAGAATAAGAGTTTCTTTTCAAGAAGAAAAACTGTAAATAGACATATTCACAGGGGATTCTGAAAGGGACCAACGGGACTCAAAAGTCATTTCGATTTCCGCGCGAGAAGGAAAACGGTGACCGTCTTTGGATGCTTCTCGAACTTTTCCGGTGGAAGTCACCAACCTCCTATCTTTGTCTCCCCATCTTCCAACACGTTTCCTGCCGCTCTCCCTTTTCCCTAACCCTGCTCTCGGGGGGGAGGGGGGAGGCAAAAAAAAAAAAAACAAAACCAACCACGGACCC